>JAMZAV010004993.1:0-46982 GCA_024449915.1 Sweltsa coloradensis
TAACAGATAGTTGAGATCACTGAAGTTGTGCGGCGCATCTCTGGGCCGGGGCAGGAACTGGACCAGCAAAACGGAGTTCCGTGATTTCGGCGATGCTAGTTCCTGGGTCGAGGTATCTTGCGCTGTTATTGCCCACGACCTTGGACAGCGCGCCCGGGCGAGTGCTGCCCCCGCTAGAACATGAAGGGTTGACACAATCAGGGCAGGGCTTGGTTATTAGTTTCTCTCTGCACTCGTTGAGTACCAAGGCCCTGTTAGGACCAAAACAATTTAGATATTTCTAAGTGTGTTATGTAGGCCTATATTAATTTGATTCTATCATGTTGTTGTATGTTTTCTTATGCCCACATCTACATTATATCATACCTGCCAAGTTTTGAATTCCTAAATTCGTAAAAGTCCCCAAACAGACTTTTAAGGGGCAAACGAGGTGGCGCGGGCAACCGGGGGGTCCGGGGGGCTTGTCCCCCGGATTTTTTTTTACAATCTTGGTGCAATTTGGTGCGTTTTAGTGAGTTTTGGGGACACTTTAATCATTTTTTTTTTCTCGGCATGTTCGATGGAGGGGGTAGGGCGGGCGGGCCGTGAGGGGGAGGGGGTTGCACATACCAAGGAAGGCAAGAAACGTGAAATTCACACGGCGCGCCAGTTTTCATATAAAATAACGATTTTTTTGTAAAAAAAAAAAAAAAAAAGTTTTTTTTTTGAAAATTTTTGAAAATTGAAAAATTCGTAAAATGACAGGGCAATCGTATAAATCGTAAATGACTACGTTTATCGTAAATTTTACGAATAATTTCGTAAAACTTGGCAGGTATTTATATATCATCATGTGTCTAACGCCCAGTAGAGCTTTAAGCTACAAGATCCCTGCAATCACCAACTAGGTAAGCTGTTGGGTTCCCTCCACACAACCCATTGTAACATTATTAATTCCCTTGTTAAAAATTAAAACTAACCAACTCAAAAAATTTCGACATCCGACATCAAAACCAGAAAAATCGACATCGAGATTCCAAAATTGCCTTGTAGCTGAAAATATTGGTGTCTGCGTTTGTTCAGTACAAAAAAGAGCGTCTGACAAGTCAAATAAAAAACGGAGCAGGTGGTGTATAATGTTTCCGGAGAACGTTAAGTGTCAACTCGGTACATTGCTCGTGATGCAGGCCGGCCGGCAAGACCCCCCCCCCCCCCCCTCCCACCCAGAAGTGATCTGGCACAACCCGGCCGTCTCGCTAGGAGTGAGGCAAGTACTACGCGACTATCTCCCTCTCTCTCGCCGCAGCCCAGCTTCACCAGCACTATCTCACACGTGCTTGCAGGCAACAGCTGATATGGTGTGTAGTTTCGAGTTGTTACGGACGGGAGGAGATTCGGAGGCACTCAAGGTCAACAAGATAATGAGTGAAAACACAAGATTACTTTACTAAAGAGTATAGTGGTAGGCCTACATTCTAGGAACAAAATAATTTCAGTTTATTTTACCTAGACCTGTTCCATATTACAAAAATAATAACATTATAATAAGCTAACTTCAAATTGCAATGGATATTACAGAAACAGAAATCTAGACTGTGGGTGACAAAGAAGTAAGCCAAATACAGGTGGCAGAGATGAGATTCCTGAGGAGCACAGTGGGCAAGACAAGAAGAGATAGAATTAGAAATACGAACATCATGAGTAGATGCTTGGGGTGGAGAAGTTAGGTGACAGGATGCGGAAGGACATGGCTGAGATGGTTTGGACATATGAAACGAATGACGGCAGAGAGGATGCCCAGGAGAATGTATGAGAAAAAGGATCGAAGGAAGAAGAAGACGGGTGGTAGACCAAGGAAGAGATGGAAGGAGCCATAGCAATGAGACCTACATACTAGAGGAGAGAGGGAGCATGTAGCGAGACACGATTGTGGGGAGGATTAGAAAGAGTGGAAGAATTTGGTTGCGAAATCCAAGCTAACCCTGCCAGAACAGGACGGAGTCCTATCTTTACTGGTTGTCAAGGATCATATGATGAAATTATGTCAATGTGGGCATAAGAGAAAGCAGAAGAAGAGAGACCTGCAGAAGATACTTCGTGCCTTATATCTGAGCATCAGGTCCACCAACGTCTGACAGAAGACTGTCACCCCGCCACCAATCCACCCAATACTACTACCAACACAGCATATCTATCTCGTATCTTATAATCTTACACGGTACGATTTTTACTTCGCCGTACAAACACTAACTTTGTACCGGCGGAAGTAAAAAATCGTACCGTGCAAGATATTAACGGGAAACAAATTCTAACTCATAGAGTTTATAGCCAGGAGTATGTGTTCCAATTAGAAACAAAAATGAGCCTTCTAACACAAAAATTATGAGCAGAAAGCTGTGCCGTGTATACGTAAAAAATTCAACTATAGTCGTCTATATTGGGCGTACCGCTCAACCGAAAAATAAATCAAAATTAGTTTTGGCAATGTCAGATAATCATAGTTGATAAACTATGTCCGATGTTTCGTTAAACTAATATTTAGGAAAATTTTAATTGGGTCCATGGATCCCCCTTAAGATTGCGAAAATGTAGGAGGGTACGGTACATAAGCTTGGCATTTCTTTTAGATCTCATTGCTTTTGGTTGTGTAAGGTTTGGCTGTTTTTTTTCTTCAAAATTTTTGTTATATGTATGTACATACCCCTATAGGCTACCTCCCCTACACTAACACAATTCGACAGTCACCTTGGTAAAACGAATATGTTTGCCTGTATGCTTTATCATTACATAAAACTTTAAGAAGAAATTTACTACTTAGGGCACCTTCACGTTCATTTTTTTATGTTTGCCGTTTAATCGATATATCTATTGATACAATTATTTCCCGCAACGATCGATAAATGATTCAGTCTTCCCATTATCGGTGTTTTCGATAATCAAATAGCTCACGCGTCCTAAATTTTATAATTAGTCGCTCGCTCTGCAGAAGTGTATAAAATATTTCCAGTCAAGACATTAATCGCTTTATTCCGTGAAAAATTCGTCCACTGCGAGATCCGGCGCTAGTGCAGCAGGAGGCCCGAAGTCCGAAGCGTAACGCATCGCCCCTGCCCTGCTGCAGTGTAGGCATTTCCATGGCGTGCGTGTGTTGCCAGGCGGCTGCATCCGGTCCGATTGCTCAACCTCTCCGTGTCAGCCGATATTGTAGTACATCGTTCAAGGTCAACAATTATTTTATCGAGATGCATTCCTTCCCACTCCGAGTCAACTCGGTAGTGCTTTACTTAATTCCGTAGTGCTATGATAATATTATTTTATCAGTTCTCTCAGACCAATTACGTGTCTTCAAAGAAATGTGGAATACAACTCACATAATAATTATTGGAGCATTGAATACGTAGTTACTGATAACATCTCGTAAATAATCAGAATTCCGGGATGTGCCCTCGGGCGTCCCTCCAGGGAAAGTGTGCTTGGCCCCTGCTATTAACGTCTCGTAGCCGACATCCCTACCTCGGCAAGGATCCAAATGCTCCAGTACGCTGACGACGTCACACTGTACTGCATCGTGGTCACCCAAGAGGATGCAGACGCCCTTCAAGCAGACCTAGACGACATTCAGATTTGGGTTGTGACAACAATGGCATGTCACTCACAGCCCTCAAGTGCAAGATGATGGACATCACGCGCGCGCGCATCCCTCTATACTTCCTGTACACCATAGATGGTGTCCCACTCGAGTACGTCGACAAGCAGCGCCTCCTCGGCATTCACATCACAAGGACCTCCGATGGAACGTTCACACCGATTATCGTGCGGGCAAAGGCGTCGCAGGTGCTGGGTTTCGGGCCCGCAAACCTGCACGGGTGCACGCCGCGCGTCAAGAGGATGGCCTACCTGTCGCTAGTTAAACCCACCATGACTTTCGGCCTCCCGCCTGGCACCCAACCACCATTTAGAACACTACAAAACTTGAGAGGGTGCAGAGAAGGGCATTGCATTTCATACATGGCCGTAACCTACCCCCACCCTGTGACCAGAAGCAGCTTATGCCAATGACCCTGCACCTTTCAATACACCAATCTGGTGTTTTTTAAAAGATGCCTCAGTGGCGCCACTGATTTTGACGTGTGCGCGCGGCATCATCCAAGGACCGCGTGTTGAGAGGCGACGATAGTAGGCACCCCCGCCTCCAACCCCCTCCGGCCAAAGGAGTGCTCGGCCGACGTGCTTTTTCTTTCCGGGTTGTTAACCCATGGAACGACCTGCCGCCCGCCCTCAAAGACTGCCCAGTAAGTCATTTCCCTTCCATGTGTAAGGAGTACTTATGGGAGAACCAACTACAAGTGCCATGTTAATCTTTGGTTTCACGTGCTTTACAAGGCTCTTCGCGGCACAAGATTTCTACAAAGATATCAAGTGTTTTAGTAAAATATTTACTAGTGTCGACGCCTTTTCTTGTTGTAATAACAACAAGGAAAAACAATAAAATAAATGAATGATTAAATGAACGACAATCACAACAAAAGCTGAAATGAAACTTCACAGAACTAAGAGTCGGCATCGGACCGGCCGACCACGCGTGGGGAGGGGGGCGCTCCTGAAGGACGCCGCTAGCGTGGAAAAAACCCGTTTTGAGCAAATAGAAGGAACAAAAGGATGCTCTCACAAAAGGTCCACGGTCCGCGTCGGTACGCGGGAAAGTAAAGGTCTAATTTTTATTCGATTAGATACCGATTATCGATCGCCGTAAAAAATATCGATAGTAATCGATCAATAATTGATATGCATATTCATATCGAACGGCAACCTTAGTTTCTAGATCGCAGATAGTTGCTGTAAAACATTGTTTACAGAGTCCGAGTGCAGTTGAAACATGACGAAATAACTGTAGTATGGTGAGATTTTTTGCCGCCTTTGGCAAAAGGGCCAAAGCGGATGGGTTTTGCCCCAGGCCCCGCCCACAAAATGTGCTAATAAATTTGCCACCAGGCACCACCCCAGCTTTCAAAACGTTCTTACGCGCCTGGTTGCCACCCTATCTCTTTCTGTCATTCACATAAAATAAATAATATCATTAATAGGTAGGGCCTATAAAATAAATAAATAAAATATGGACAAAATAGAAAATATTGGCATTGGGATAAAAAAGTAAATTGTAAAATGATTGTGTGAAGGAGTAGCATTACCTTGCTGAATCCTCCCTGTCTTTCTCTTTAAGATCCTTGACGTCCTTGGACCCCACGGACCCCTTGCTGGCGGAATCTATTTTAAACTTGTTCTTGGACACAGCCGCTGAGTACGTGGCGCAGTCCGCGCTCGAAGACGCTGCAAGGAGCAACGTTGTCATTAGGGATGCACACAGTAATCGATATGATTCTGATAATTGAAAATGCAAATAATAATATCATTGTATGAGTTTCGGCTTATATCGCAGCGTCGCGATTCAACGTTTCAATCATAACCTCTGTGGGCAACATATTCATGAGATGAGGCTGATAAGTTTGTTTCAGCCTCAGCGAAATAACCCGAAACTCATACAACATTTATTTAATATTAACGGGCCGTGAAAGCTTAAAATATGATTTGATAATGAATACCTAGATATATTAGCTAATTGAATGTTTCTGAAAAACCTTGTCTAAATCACATCAAATTCTGAGACAGATTGACACATCGCCAACCTAAAACCAGCACGTCTAAAAACAGGGATAATTTTTATTTTTATTTAAAAAAATCAAAAATCAATAGGACTTGTTATTTTATTTAAATCGGATTTATTTGATTTGAATCAACTTTTTGATTTAGGCCTAGGGCCTAGGCAGCGTAAATCAGATTTTTTTATATTTTTTTTATGTGAATCAGATTTTTATTATTGATTTAAATCAACAAAACAGTGTTTCAAAACTTGTCAAGTTGGTGAGCGGACCAAATACTTTCACAAGCATTTCATAAAATCGAATTCAATTTTATTTTAAGGAAAACTTTGCCTTAATCAGTTAAACTTAAATCTCATGTGTTTGTTGTTAAAAATGAAGAAAAATCATTTGATTTACCTAAATCAATAATTTTTATTAAAAAAACACTGTCTATAAAATAAAAGTTTCAACAATCCCCATGTTATTTTATGGTCCTATAGGCCTCCGAAGTAGCCGCGCGCCGCGCCACCGTCGATCCCTAGCGGCACCCGAGAGGAGTTTAGAAGGTGACACGATTGGAAAATGGCTGGTGTAAACCATAGGATCGTGCTACATTGATGCACATAAATATTACTTTGCGCACTTTATTAGTGGTTTGTTGGAAAAGGGGAGCTGCTATACGAACATTAACACTTAAATAAAGGAAAATAATGTAGATTTGTACGAAAATAATAGTAGCTTTATTACTTCTGAACTTGTTGTACTTTCCCGCCAAGGTTGCTAGAATGCGGCAAGTGCACGGTACGCTCTTTAACCCAGGACCAAAATCAATATAATATTATTAAAATTATTGAATAAATAATGCATAGATCCTTATCAATAATAACACATACAAAATTACACGATTCTAAATATAAAGGAACAAATAAGACGGAACAAATAAGACGACTGATACAGTGTGAAAAGAAATGTTCGAGCAGGCCTACAATTAGATGCATGAATAATATTTGCAGATGGCTATTCTGATTTTTGAAGGAGATTTGGTTCATTACTATTTCATAGATCATGGACGTCGCCTGCCAATAACTTATTTTTATGTAAGCCCGACATTGCCTCTTATTTATTTTCTACTGTTTACGATACATACTTAAAATGTCATGCCAACATAATCAAATAAAAGTAATGGCAACCGCAATTATGACACCACAAGATTTGGTTCCATATTATTATAACATTCACAAAATAACAACAAAAAAATCAGTACTTTTTTATATAACTTATATTTTAATTCAATAATAAGTACGGGATGCAGGTCATACAACACTCGAGACTTCATACAGGAGGTTGTCGGAACAAAAACCGTCACCAGCAATCCTAACGAAAAGTTTTGTTTTGTCAATATGATGAATGCTAGGTAATGAGTTCACTTAAATTAATTGCTCTAGTCTTTGGACATTCCTTTCTCAAGGATGACGTTAAATTGGGGTAGGACAAGTTGCCGCCCCCCTCACCCTATCGAATTTCAAGTAAGAAATAATGTACACTACAATACATTGCTTGTACAGTACATTGTGCAAGTTTGTGCACAAAAGAGTTAACTTATTTCAAGAGATATACTCAAATTAATTCGGGGGGGGGGGGGGTGCTATCTTGAAGGAGTCAACCCATATAGTTAATTTGATACCGTTTCAATAGTGGACATTAATGCATCGTTTGTTTGTAAACACAAACATTCATTAATGCAAACGTATTTTCAAAGATGCACTCAAATTACTTGACGAAACCCTCACAAATCTGTTGTAATACATTTCAATTGTGAACATATTTAGGGCATTGTCAGTGAATGTTTTGCATATAGGCTAATAGTATCTACTATCTTTATAATGCACTAAATTTTGTGATTTTACTAATCAAATTCAAGGGTGAACATTAGTGCATTAACCTAAGTAAGACCTAATGGAATGCTGAAAAAATGTCTTTTGTGCACACTTCATAAACATAAATTACTTCTTATGGCGTAACAGAAGGGTGGAAGGGGGTTATTATGGGGAAGGGTGGTTATGAACTTATGAGCACGGCTATGTTATTGGTGTCACTCAAAAAGGCTAATTTTTTTAACCCATAAAAAACGTAAGTTTAACTTATAACTATTGCTTATGTCAGTAAAATGGGGGGGGGGGGGGGGGGATAAGAGTCGCCCCACCCATGTGTGGGTATGGGTAATGTATGTAGGCCTATCTGGACATTATGTCCACTGTCCAGTCTAAATTATGTTTATTTGTTATGCCAATAATGCTTTGCATGCCATGATCTCTAATAATTATTGTCGATGAAGGTTTTAGTGAATTGTTCATGAATCATGACTTGCGATTTTAGACCTACGTGTAGGCCTAGCTGAAATTCAAGGTAATTCACTAAAATAATGTAGCCTAATTATAATTTGACTATAAATTTATAACTCAGGGCATGTCTGTACTTTTATCAAACGCCTAGTAGAATAGTGGTATCCCTCTAGTATTAATATAGTAGGCCCTTTATTAAAAATAAAGTTTACTCCAGTCTTCTAAACCCTTCTACTCCATCTGTTAATTCGAAGACCAGTTGATAAATGCTAGGGTTTTGCTTGCTCACGTATCAGTCACCACATCTAACAACACAACAAATACATCTACTTGCTAGTTGTACCACCTTGTACAAAGCTAGCGATTAATTTGTTGCCTCGCGCGTTTAAATCCGTATCTTTACCAACCATTTCCCGTAGCACGCGTCACCTTCCCAGTTGACACACTTCTGCCGCTAGGGCTGCGCCACAGTCTACTTCGGAGGCCTATTAGATGATTTCAAGAATCAGAGTAAGACTGAGGCGGTTTGCCACACACCCGAGCATATGTCAGTCAGAATGTTAAACTCCTGATTTCCATTATGCTTTGCTTGCAATATAGCCGTTGGTGGTTCTTGAAATCAGCTAGGCCTATAGAGAATAATAAAGTTTACTCTACTGTCTACTGTGGTTAATTTTGAGAAAAAACCCTCACCAATAGAGACGGACAAATGGTGTACAGTACTTTCTTTGACATGAGGCCTACACTCTCACACTCAAAGGTACACACACTTAACCAGGGTTCCTGATTGTATTGATAATAATTTTTTTAAACCAAAAATACGGATTTTCTTTTACTAAAAATCGGATTTATTTATTTTTGTTATGGTGTAAATCAGACTATTTTTTATTTAAATTGGAATTCTAGACTGGTGCTTTTAACAATTTATTACCGGTATGCAAACCCCTTGAACTTCTTGGATTAATTTCTTACTTTTTAGGCCTACCAGGTAAGGGTCTCTTAGGCCTAGGCCTACGTAAGATACAACCTAAAATACAGGGAAAAAAGGATATGCAATCTTGATGGAAATTAAAAAGGACCTTCAAAATCTCTTAACTTAAGACTTGCCAGGTTTTTGGGTACAATTGTATTGTATTTCTTATGACTAGGAAAACGCTCAGTTGGACGCGTTGTTGAGCGAGCACCGGTACGTGCAACATGACCCGAGTACGACATTCCCATAAGGCCCACCACACAGTATAGGCCTAACTGGATATTGACATTGTACACTATATACTATTCCAACATCTTTGCATTTTACTAATTCACATCATGCCTTCTACAGTGTATTGTGACATCGCAGCTCTACCCCCTGTAATATTTTTAATTTTTTGCTTTTAAATCTGTCATATATACCTCATATCATATGGAACTTTTAATACCAATTTCTGGACTTTAATTCATATTTTTAACAAGTGTTTAAATCAGTGTGAATTTGCATCTAGCCATGCAAATTCAAGGCAGCTAGTCTGCTGACCAACCCTAGGGTTGAAAGTGGGGAATGTGAATCTGTGGAGCGGAGGCTCATGTTTTTGGTTTCGGGTTTACCGGAGTGGCCTAAACGTGACGTCACCCCATGTTAAATTGGGAGCGTGCTGGAAAGCGACACATTCCTCATCTTTCGACGACGGAAAGCAAGGATTGAGGAATTCGGCAAGCATAACTGGCAACATCGGTGGGAAACTCCACTTAGAACGTGAATTTTGCGCTTGGGCAATCGGCGAATGGCAAGCCTCAGCTGGCCCGCGGAAATATGAATTTGGAAGACTGGCCAATGGCAGGGTCCAGACCGAGACACGTGACCGGACCAGCGAAGGACAAGTGTGGGCCCCGATTGAGCTGCGAGGGTGTGAAGAGCGTCCTAGCTCGTTCACTGTGGGCAATCGCTTCGAACTGGACAGTCGAGTCCAAGGGCACTTGTTGTTCGAATACTGAAACCCACGACCACGAGAGCCATGAGAGTCGCAAAGCCTCCGATTTTAAATTGCCACTACCTTCAATAAGTACTTCACGACGGAAGCATCTCTATTAACAAATAACATAACTTGGCCTACTTGCGGAAACAATAAAAACCACAATTTTCAACTTACCTAACAAAGACAAACAAAAGCCCAAGTAACTCCCTTTACTTTTATGAAACAACCCCAAATGAAATTAAAGATATAGTACTAAAACTAAAGCCTAAATACTCTACGGGAATCGATGATTTGTCAATTATGGTATTCAAAAGATGTATCAATGAATTAGCTGAACCATTATCTGATATTTTCAATACTTGCCTGGAGGACGGTGTCTTTCCCCAAGCATTGAAAATATCAAAAATAGTCCCTATATTCAAAAAAGAAAATAAACATATAACCAGTAACTACAGACCAATATCCATTCTTCCAGCAGCTTCAAAAATATTAGAAACCATAATATACACACGAATGGTCTCATTTTTGACAAGTTTAATACCATAACAGAGAGGCAAAATGGATTTAGAAAAGGCAAATCAACAAGCGACACAATCAGTAGATTTCTTAAAACTGTTGTCGGAGCAGTAGACCTAAATTTACCCACATTGGGTATATTCTGCGACCTCACAAAAGCGTTTGATTGTGTTGACCATAAAATACTACTAGCCAAACTAGAGTACTATGGCATACGTGGGAATGGTCTAAAGCTTATAACTTCTTACCTGACTGACCGACTGCAATGCGTCGAAAGACTGAACTAAAAGACAACAAACTTACAAAGACTAGATCTGACTATGAAAAAGTAATTTGTGGCGTTCCTCAAGGATCAATCCTTAGCCCACTATTTTTTATCATCTTTGTTAATGATCTACCTGATAACATCGAGGATGCAGAGCTTTTTGCAGATGACTTCACTACAAGTATTACCGCTAATGAGACAATACAACTTCAGAGAAGGCAGATAAAAGAATTACCGAATCCACCGAATGGTTTACGGTGAACAAACAACTGCTAAACTCATCAAAACCAAATTTATTCAATTCCATTCATTCCAAAAAAACAAATCACTCACCAAATACCTTGCATTACAAATTCACATGATAAATCCACAGTAGAATCATCTACACAAGCAAAATTATTGGGAATAACAATAGATAACAACTTAACCTGGCATGCCCACATCAACACCCTAATACCAAAACTCAGCTCAGCTTGTTTTGCAATTAAGAGCATCAAACAAATAAGCAACATATCAACTGCTAAAATATGTTACTTTTCTCTATTTGAATCGCACTTGAGATATGGAATCGAATTTGGGGAATATCGACTCATATAGACAAGGTATTCATCACGCAAAAACGAGCAATCAGGGCATTATGTACCCTTAAGCCGACGGAGCATTGCAAACCCTACTTTATTACACTAAACATTCTTACAGTTACATGCCTTTACATTCTCAAGTCAATTTTAGTCATAAGAAAAAACATCCACACTCTCACAGTCAACAGTGGCATACACACCCACAAGGAACAAAAATAACCTCCATCTTAACCAATATCGTACAAACCTAGGTCAAAAAAACTCTGATTATTTGAATAAAACTCTATTCAATAAACTCCCCCAATCAATAAAAAACATAACAGAACACATCAAATTCAAAAATGAACTAACTAAATTCCTAATACAAAAGGCATACTACAGCATAAAGACTTTATGACAGACAGAACTACCTAATAATTGCTATATTTTATTATTAGTAGGAGGTACCATATAATAGGCTATAGGCCTATACTATTTTGTAAAATACCTATATTATATTATATTAATACTTATGTAACAACTAGTCTATGTTTAGCAAAAATGGACTACACGGTGAAAACTGTTATAACTTTAACTGTACTTTGTATTGTTATTTGTTGTCCAAATAAATAATATGAATCCTATGGAGTGGGCGACCTGGCCTAGGGAGGTGGTTTTGTTTTAACTTTTTACTTGTTTTTTAAACTTAATTGGCTACGACAGTGCGCTTTTCGGTGATCCCTATGTTACAGGGTAGCCACTAAAAGTACGTCCTGTGATGACGAACCAGCGATCACACGGTAATTTCTAACTATTCAATAGTTGCGGGGAGCATGTGCTCGAATCAAGTAATTAGTTCCTGTCTTCGGACTGGCTTTGCGGTGACGAGATAGGGTGCACGTGACTGGTGCCAGTAAAACATACAACCACGTGGTGAGTAAATACCACGATGCTAGCGAGAGCAGCATCCCTCCCTCGACGAGACCTTCTGGAGCGGCGGTAAGCCACTTTACATATTCCGAACAAGTAGCCGAGAAGTACGCAGCTAGGACACCAAGGTCCGCGTCCGCCACTGGACGCCTTCTCAGTAGGCCAACCGCACGACGGAACGAGAAACGCCGCTTGTAGCACCACCAAACCCCCCCCCACCCTTCGGCTACGTAGAAGACCAAGGAACAGGATGGGACTTTGGAAAGAGAGAGGAGAGGATAGTGTTGAGTAGAGAGCTGGCTTTTTATTGTATTTTTATTGTGTAACCTTGTATCTTATGTCTGTGTCATTGTTTTGCTAGAAATCGGATCCGAATTAACTTCACTAGAACCAATTTAACTGCAATTGCTGTAATTTAACTTCATTGTTATTCATAAGTAAATTTCCACCAAAAGCACACAGCTTCTTTCTCAGTAGTGCATGTTTGTTCCCTGCCTCCCCCAACTCACTGAGTAGTCGTTTTGCATAAGGACCTTCTGTCCCCGCCAAGCCGAATCACGGCTGGCTGACCTAGTTTTAAGCAGGAGCGTACGAGGCCCCGGAACGAGCAGGAGCGGTCCAGCGATCGGCGTGGCTCACCACTAGCACGCATGGTAAGGCTAGCTATCTATCCCCATTGGGTAGGGTGCTAGGCGGTGCTGAGCTGAACTGTTGGTGCACTCTGGCAAGGTGTTGGTTAGGTTTGCGGTTCTCACACTTCATTTTACCGATTTATGTTTCGTCTCTCCTTGAGCTAGTGGGAGGGCAAGCTACAAGGTAGCCATAGGACAAGGTAGGGTAACCTTTACCCACACCACCCTCGACCAAAAGTGATTCAACTTAGTGAATCACGAGTGACTCACACTCTGGCGCTGGTCGCTTTTTCGGGCAAAGTGGTGTTGGAAAGGGTTGCGACGTGACTTCACCAGCTAAGTGGTAGGGTTGTAGTGTGTGTTTAATTCCGGCTAGACTCCAACGTACTTGGTAGGTGTTAGCAGGGTGGGAAGTCACAGTATCTTTGTATCTTCACTGCCTCCTTCATTTTTAAAACATCATTTTTCGAATTATGATTACCAATAAGTCTTTAAGGTCTTGACCGATTTAGCTGAAAATTTGGAAAATAGGAGAGAATGTTGTAGGCCTACTTATTGACCCTGCAAAATTTCATAACGATCGGTACATTTTTTTAAAATTTTATTTTTATTTTTTATAACCAACGATCGGATTTTGTTCAAAAACTATACAGCAACCCGCCTAGGTGGTATGTACAGTCAGGGTCATATATAAATCAAGAGGTCTGAAAGATACCTCTTTCACCGACATCTCGTGGTCAACTCTTGGTGCCATTAGGCCTATTTATATCGTCCTGTGAACTGCATTATCGATCGATGGAAATTCCCTAGACTATTTGATGTTATTAATATTATTTAGGAGGCTTAATGAAAGACTCTTGGTCAACAAAATAGTCAATATCTAGAAGGCAGTCAGAAGTGAAATAAAATTTTATCAAAACAAAAGCATAAAACAAACTTTGGTTGTTTGCAAATAAGACTTGACAGCCAAGATAGAATTATTCAAAATTAATTAGAAACTAAGGCAAATATAAGAACTAAGGCATAGTCTTAATGCTATGCCAAGGCCAAGGTATCGATGTATAATGCTCTCTTTACGTTCCATATTATATTTCTTCTAGGCTAGATAGTTTCTCTGGTGAATAGAGAATTTTCCTTTGACATTTTAGCAGCCATGTTTCTTATTTACGTCAATAATGCAACCAATAATGACACCAAGAGTTGACCACGAGATGTCGGTGAAAGAGGTATCTTTCAGACCTCTTGATTTATATATATGACCCTGGCTGTACATGTGTGCAAAATTTCAGGTCGATCAGAAAAACGGTGCGACCTGTATCGAAGCAGTAGCAGAAAGGAAAAAAAAACAAAAAAAAAAACAGACATTCGAGCCATTGAGTCAAGTGGAGACGCTCGCTCAATTATCGTACCGTACTTTTAAGATTTTTTTCAATTTTCAATTAGATATTTTCGTGATATTTGGCAAACGGCTGCTCCGATCTTAATGGAACTATATGGGAACGTTTAAAATCACTGAAATTATATAGGGGCTATGTTATGATTTAAGAGACATTTGAAGAACTATTTCTCATAGAAATCATACTTTTACGATTTCCCCCCCCCCCCCCCCCCGATTTTTAATGCTTTTCGTGATATTTGGGCCGATTCTGACCAAACGGGGTGGGGCTACAACATTCATATTTTACATGGACATTAAGGTAATGGTGATGTAGTACCTTTTGAAAGAAAAAGTTAAAACATTTAGCCAAAATCCATAGAAATAAAGGTATTAATATGAATTTTTTAGGTTTATAATTAATTTAACAGGTAACCATAGAAACTTGACAACAATCACCTACAATGCGTTCAAAAAGCAAATCTTCGGGCCTCCAGATATTTTACATTCTACTAATTGGTATTACCATAGAACGGACCAAGATGGCGGCAGGTGCGGGAGTTGTGTACGGGTCGCTCCGTATTTTTTTAGTGTTTACAGTATTAAGAGTGATTGCAACCTGCACTAAAGTTGCACCGGACATCCGTAGTGTACACATGAAGAAGGTGATTAATGGATACCCGGTGGAAAACCTCATGGTGTTGTGTAAGTGCGATATCTCCGCATTCTCTCTGTGCTGTAATGCTTTAGTGGAGAAGAACAGACCAGTGTTTTCAACCCCCGCTCTGCCGCGATGCTTGGGCCCGCACAGGCACAGGCGCCTGGCCTTCACGCCCCCGCGTGTCCCGTGCTCCGTGGCAAGTGTTGTCGCCGTGTTGATCGCGCTGGCAGGGGATGTGCAACTCAACCCCGGTCCGCTCAGCTGTGGGGTGGCGGGACAGTCGGTTCAAAATATTGCGCCCACAACAACAGCAAATCTACAACAATCGCACCATCATCCACCTTATCGACTTCCGTTATCAGCCACCAAGTGCGCGGTATGTGACTCTACAGGTAGGCGAAACCAACTTTTTGTACACTGCGTGCAATGCAATAGTCCCTGTCATCGAACTTGTGCAAACATCCCTCCATCTAAATACCGAGTGTACACCTCTGGCAAAGACGTGTGGTCCTGTTGGGCGTGTACGATACCAACCTTCTCTGACTCTCTGTTCAGCGTAGACTCTGAAGACAATTTAGACATCTCCGCCGTGAAAGCTCCTAGCAACGACAATTTGAAAATACTTTCCTTCAACGCTAGAAGTCTAAAAAATCCGAAGAGCCACCCAGACATTCAGGCATTAGTCACAGAGCAAAACTCGCCGATTATTTGTGTGTGCGAGACATGGCTCAGCTCAGATGTTGGTGACGCCGAAATCTTTCCAAATTTGGATTACGTTATTTTTAGGCGAGACCGAAAAACTCGACGAGGCGGTGGTGTACTTATTGCAATAAAGCCCTACCTAAATCCAGTCCGCGCTTCTCAACTCGAAACTGACGCAGAATGTTTGTGGATAGAGTTCACATACAAAAGAAAACAATACCTGCTAGCGTCCGCATATCGAGCACCGAATTCTTCTGAGGACATGAACAGTTCACTGATCACTTCGCTAAATAACACATCTGACATTTCAAACAAATACGAAGCTATTTTAATTTGCGGTGATTTCAACATTGATGTATCCTGGTCTCATATTCCTAGGGCAAGCAACCCCCTCTCCGAATCTTTCCTATCCTGTTTCTACGATTTATTCCTCTCGCAATTCGTCACGGAAGCCACACACATAACCAAGTAAACTCGCTCCATTTTAGACATCCTTTTGTGCAATAATCCTTCACTTATTTCAAAAGTTGAAGTCATTCAGGGTGTGAGTGATCATTTAGCAATAGCGGCCACTCTCAAGTCAAATTCAAAAGTCTAAAACCATCTGTGCGGAGGTGCTCATTATAACAAACCCAAACTGGGATCTGTTATCGAACCTGTTCGTGGAACACCTCCCACGCGAATTTAATTATTGGAACACCGAACTGGCATGGAAAAAGTGGACAGCAATATTCTGGTCCTGTGTCAAGTCAGCAATCCCAAAAGTGAAAATAAATTCCAAAAGAAGACCACCCTGGATCACAAACGTTCTAATCAAAGACATACGACGCCGCGACTCTTTGTTCCGTAAATGGAAGAAGTCTCCTTCAGATGAGCGGGAATCACAGTACAAAAAGTTTAGGAACTTGGTCAAGGCGAAGGTGCGCAAGGCTCACGACGAATACGTGTGGCATTTAGGTAATGAAATGATCCCAAAAAAACTCTGGAAATATATCCACAGCAGACAGGAAGTTGGCACCCGATCACTACATGTCCAATGGCGCAAAACGCTCAGACCATGTGGATATAGCGAACGCATTTAACACTAAATTCCGTGATAATTACTCTCCACAAGAAAAATCTACTTCGCCAAAATTCTCTCCCAACATTCTCGGTCGCACAACATCTATTACCGACTTCCATTTCCATGAATGGGAAGTTCGAAATCTTTTACGTAAGATCCGACTTAACGCCGCTCCGGGACCAGACCAAATACCAGGTCGAATCCTACATCAGTGTGCCGAGGCGCTAGCTCCATCTCTGTGCAGTATTTTCAACCTATCGGCGTCAACAGCAAGTGTACCGGAAGTATGGAAGAAGGCAACGGTGGGTTTCCTGTTTTCAAGAAAGGTGATAGGAGTAAAATAGACAACTACCGACCATATCTTTGACTTCGTTAGTGTGTAAAGTGATGGAGAAACTGGTTACTAGGCGTTTATTCAATCATTTTTAAAAAAAATAATCTGATTAATTGATGAGCGAAGCGAAGACTTCAATTTCACCGACCCCCCAAAAAATTTAGCTCCGTTGTTTTTTTGTTTTTTTTTTTCCGTCTGTTTGTTCGTCTTCCCGGGCAAAGGCATAGCGATCTTGATGAAATTGACACGACCTTGTTTTCTCTGAACTTAGACTTGCCACTTTTTTTGGGTACAATCGAAAAAATATTTCTCAAATATGTACTTTTCCGATTTTTTTCGTTTTAGTGCGATTTTCGGCCATTTGGGCCAATTCTGCCCAAAACGGGTGGGGCTACAACGTTCTATCACAGGGTTTAGGAAAAATGGTGTTATTGTTTTCTGAAAGAAAAACTAAAAAAGTTACCAAAATCAGGGGAAAAAAAAAGTTTTTTAATAACGTTTTTGACTTTTTGTGCGATATTTTCGTGCATTGGGCCCAATTCTGCCCAAAAAATTTGGGGGGCTACAACTTTCAATTATACATGGACTTAAGGTTTGGTTTGTATACCTTTTTGAAAAAAAGGGGAAAAAATTTTTAGCCAAAATCCATAGAAAAAAAGCTTTTAATAAAATTTTTTTCGGAAATAATACCAAATTTGCAAAAAAAAAGAAATTGGACAACTTTCACCTACAAGCGTGGGCAGCAAAAAAAAGCACTTGAAAAAGTAAAGATATCCCAGCAAAAAACCTTTTAAAAAGCTCCCCATCAACGCGGCGGGATTTTAGCGTTTTCTATTTCTAATCAACGGGCTTCACCCTAAGAGACTGCGTAAACTCCTGACTGAAGGATTGACCAGGGGCTAATTTCGCTGGACGTTTCGTAAAAACAGGTAGTTGCATGTTTAGTTTGGGGCTAAAGCATTGACCAAATTCCCCTTAAAAGATTGTTAGCAAAATTAAAAGGTTAAAAGTAGAAGTAGTGCCTTGGGCTGGACCCAAATCGTTTCTATCTCACAGGGGAAATGTTATTTTTAATGGTTCCAATCACCCACGGGGAAAAGTCCTTCGGGGGTGCCTCAAGGTTCTGTTTTTGGCCCCTTTTCTGTTTGCAATTTTCCCTTTTGGACCTACCTAACATGTGATTTCCCCAAGTACCCAGTATGCAGATGATACTACCTTGTTAGCCGTTTTTGGGGATAGATGAGTAAATCACTACAGGCTGATTATTGCACTTGAAAAAGGGTGTGCTTTGAATAGTATGCACCTGAACGCCAGCAAATCACAATATATTAGATTTTCTAGACCCAAAATCTCCGTTTTGTCTAACTATGTCTTTTCGGGAAAAATTTTCAAAAAAGAAAAAAAGCATAAAACGTTAGGTATAACAATTCATCAGCCCTTTAAGTGGATCAACACACAGATAGTTTTTAGAGATAGGCCTCTAAGCACTGGGCTTCGTCCCGAACCTTAAGAAAAGTGAGCCAACACAATAGGACGCATATTCCTCTTTAACCCTTAGCTGTTTTGCCGTAAAATATACTCCCCGCTAAACGGCATCCGTATGTGCATGCGTAAATAGCGCCCCCAACACTTCCCCCCCTTCGGTGTCGTGCAGCGTTAAAATACCCGTATTTTCGCCAGCAGCAGAGGGGCTTTTATTCTAGGATTTCGTTCTGTTATGTTGGTGGGAGATCATCGATTTTTTTAGGCATCCAACGGGAATAGGAGCCCATGCTTCATCAGTGCATTTGGCGTGGTAAGGGGTTTTTTAATATCCAAAAAAATGTCATTATTTAGATTCCATAAGTTTGGAGGGTGAACTGAATTTTTTAGTTAATATAGTGATGATACAACAACAAAAAATTGAGATATGCAAAAATGCAAAATAATGATAGTTTCAAACCCAAAAATAAATAAGGGGGTTTTTCCTTAAAAAAACAAGGGGAAGAGCAACTTTTTGAAAAAAAAATTCCACAGTTTAAAGGGGTTAATTTGACCATCTTACTTACGGGTTAACCCCTTGGCACCCTACTCTCAAATAAAAAGCACAAACTAGAATAATTTAGAATGGAAAATAAGAAATTTTTAATGAAGAACAATTCTCAGATGTGCGAGAGGGTTTAACTCGAGTAAAACCCCCCCTCAATTAAAAATTATTTTAAACAAGCTGCCTCTTTTACGAGGGAAAATGTTAACTGGTGAAACAGACCCCAACCCTACAACAGAAAACCAAATTCACCCCCAGACAAAATCAAGCCAGAACACAGGTGTAATTTTCCAATCCCCCGTGCTAAACTTTAATGTACAAATGGTTTTTACAACGTGCAGTCACACTATGGGAAAACAATTTCCCCCGGAATTTAAAAAAGTATAATTTTAAAAATAGGTAAAAATTTTTTTCAGTGATTTAAAGTAACATCAGCTGGGTTTAATCCGCATTAGTTGACCCACGGTTTTTATTTCTCACGCTGTTTTTTGATTATAATTTGTGTAGGTTTTTATTACCAATTACCAAAATAATGCCATGTTTTTTATTTTTTCATTAGGGCCCCAAATGTAGCGAATGTTCCCTTTTTTTTGAAACGTAGTTCGACTTTTTATTCTATTTATTTCTCTTTTCAATGTAAAATAGTATTGTTTTATGATTAGTAATACTTTAAAAGTTTTAGTTTAAGTATCAAGGCTCCAGAAGTGAAACAGGCATGCCTGCTATGGGGGTTGCCCTTCTGTTTTTCTTCTACAACCATGTGGGTATTTTCCGTACTTTCTGTTAAATGTAATTGTTATAATTTTAACCTTGTATCATGAGAATATATGTGGGTTGTAAAAAAAAAAATAAAAATAATAATAATAATAATAAAAATAAAAATAATAATTAATACTAGGCCTACTTTATAAAAATTATCCTAATTTAGGCATTATAAAAATGATTTTGCAATGGGACTTGAAAAAGTAAAGAGATCCCACGCATACTAAAGACTTACAAAAAAGCTCATCCATCAACGCGACTAAAAAAAGCGTTTGCGAAGCGGCCTAGTTATAGATTTACGATTATAGTTAACATCCCTAATTTCTATTGCAATACCCGACTATTTGTGAAGTTATAGTTAGCTGACATGTACAATTAGCATGTACAATTTATACTAACAAATACCCCAAAGTAGCATTACTAGGCCTATCAACAAGAACACAAAACTGAGACTTGCATACCTTTTCCCTTCTGCTTCTTAAGCTTGTTCTTCTCTGCTTTGGCTTCTTCTTTATCCTTTCCTTCCGTCTCGGAATACGAGTCGTCGTCATCGGTCGAGCTCATCCAGTCGTCCATGTCGGAGACACTGCACACAGACTCTGCACACAGACTCTGCACAGACAGACAAACAGATTGTGTGAATTGGGAATATAAACAATGTTTGATGAAACCAAGGAAACACGTTTGTCCAGCAGTGTTTTATCAAAGAGGGTAGGCCTACTACTTTCTGGTTGCCTCGAAGGCACTGAGTCACTTCTCTTGGTAAGGTAGCCTGTGAATCTCTAGGATATTACAGTAAATGGCCCAGTATTGTACAGTGGTTCCGTTATGAGGGCGTACTGACACCTTGTCATTGCACCGTGAGAGCCCTTGGTGGTGGTGGTCTCTCCAATGTCCAATGTCACTTCGCTCGCTACCGCCGCTTCTCACTAATAATTTCAAATCATCAATCCAATGTCACTTCGCTCCCTATCTGGACTGGAGAGAGGTACGTCAATAGTTGCAGTATTCCTGGACCTCAAACGTGCTTTTGAAACAGTTAACAGAAAGCGTTTGTTGGATAAGTTGAAATATATGGTGTAGATGGTATTGCTCTTAAGTGGATTGATAGTTACTTGGATGAGAGGACACAAAGAACTAAATTCAAAGACTCTGTATCAGACAAAAGTATCTATTGAAATTGGTGTTCCACAAGGATCTGTATTGGGCCCATTTTTATTTTTAGTTTATATAAATGATATTACTTTGTGTGTTGTTAAGTGTTTATTGAATTTATATGCAGATGACTGTGTGATTTTTATAGCATGTGAGGATCTTAAAGAATTATTTGACATAATAAACCTTGAATTGAGAAATGTGGTAGATTGGCTTGGTATAAATTTACTCAAGTAAAATGTTCCTAAATGTAAGGTGATGTTTTTAGGAGCAGGCGGTCTTCGGGCCTTGGACATACTCAATAGTACTGACCTTTCAGTTGTTATTGATGGAATTGTGATTGATTTTGTAAAAAGTTTTAAATATTTAGGTATTATTTTAGATGATAAGTTAAACTTATAAGAGCATGTGAAAGACATCGAAAGAAAATTACGAAAGAAGATTGGTTATCTATGTAGAATTAGTTGCTTCCTATCATTGAATACTAAAATTATTGTGTATAAAACTATTGTTATGCCCCATCTAAATTTCTGTGCAACCTTGTTATATCAAGCTAATAAAACTAGTCTAGATGAGTTGCAACTACTACTTCAAAATAGGGCTATGCGTTGTATCCTAAATTGTAATTGTTATACTTCTGTGAAAAAAATGTTGATGGTGTTAGATTGGTTGTGTATAGATGAATGGCTAACTTATCAAGCGATGATTCTTATGTATAAAATAAAAAATGGTTTGGTTCCGAGTAGGGATGGGCAAAAGCGTGTATCTTACTACACGTGTACACGCTGGCTGTCTGTTCGTGTACACGCGTGTACTATGTATATTTTAAGATATCTGAAAAAAAGTTGGTATTGTTTATTTATTACTGTCTATTTTTCTATCTTCTTCTATTTTTTTTCTGAACAGTATTCACGGCGACGGCGTTTGCTCCAGTTTATCAGTCAATGAATGACGTGGCTGATGTTTCATTGACCTAGAAAGTTAAAAGGGTGATGGTATGGTTGAGGCTTGCGTGATGAAGAGGGCGGGGGGGCGGAGGAGAGATAAGGCTTGTGGTTTACCATAGTTCCCGTGATGAATTGTGCAGCAACTCCTTCGCGCACAGTCGGCATTTAACCTTCTTTCCCGCGTCTATCTTATCAAAGAACTTCCAATCAAGAGATATTCTAAACAATAAACAGTCATGCGTCAGCGTCACAGACTAGCGGCGGGCGACGAGCGACTGCGAGTGGTCTGGAACCATCAGGAATGTGTTGCCCGGTCAGGGGGGGGGGGGGGGGGAAGGCAAGGCCACCGTGGCAAGGGATCGCAACCAACTTACCGTTTTGTGGGAAGGCGGCGGTGGCGGCTGACTGAAAGAGCTCGTATTTGGGTCTGTCCATTCTGTCTCTTGTGACCGTTTTGTACAATTATTGAGTATAAAGTTAGAAAAACAATTACTTTAGTCAAGGTTTTTGAAAAGAGCTTCTTGCTTTTTGTTTCTTATAACCCAGTTAAATAAAATAAAAAATTGCTGAACAACAATTAATTAGCATAATACATTTATTTTAATATTACCGGTAATTCATTGTTTCCACTTGTGACAAGGAAACGGACATTCATTTTGCCAGTTGTAAATAAACTGGTATTGTATGTAACAAAAGCAGGCTCAGGTCACTTTAGACATGTAGTTATATACTTTATGCTAGCATTTTTAAAAACTATGACACATTAAATAAGAAATAAACAATTTTTAACTAAATGTGACACTGTCTCTTGTGACCATACCACTTGTGACCTATTAGCCAAATGTTAAAATAGTTGACAATATGAGCAGAAGTAAAGGAATTAAAGGTATTTAAAAATTATAACTAAGTATGGAAAATTATATTTATTGTTAAAAATCATTCAGGGTTACTTAAACATAATGTATAGGCCGACAAGTGGACAAACATTTAATACGGGTGCCTACCGTACAATAATCAATGTCACCAGCACATTAGGTCTAAATATTTCTCATGAAACTTTTACGAGGTTAACTGTGTTGTGACGTTTGACTCCACTAAGCCCACTCGACTGAGGTACACCTGACCTTACTGCCCTGCGTTCTGGGTCTCCAATTGTGACGATTACTGCCTCCGCGCTCATCCACTAACGTTAACTCGTTCAAATTACACGTCTCTACCTTAGCCTTTAGATATCTCTCTTTCTTATCTAGATCGTTGGGCGCCAGTAATAACTCTAGGTTATTACGAGTTGTTCTACTCATTAGTACTAGGAATGTTGAAGACCAGGGAAATATCCCGACACAAATAACACTGACCTACAATGCAAAGACATGCACTTACTACCTCGTGTACACGGTAGGACACAGCCTTGTACCTCAGTGTACACTCAGCTCACCGGATCCTAGGCTTCCACAGGGGTGGGGCGAGGCTGGCTGCTTCCTCCGTAGTCCTGGATGCTGGCGCACCTGCTTAGTCTAGTGTGTAAAATCTAGGGTTTTCTGGTTTCATAGGTTGGCTGAGGGCCTGAGATATGTAAAAGGAAGTTAATGGTGTTGTGAAGGACATTCCGGGCAATGCACTCGTACACTGTAAAGGTTGGAATTCCGTAGTATAATGAAATTTGAATAACATGTGATACAGGATTAAACAATGACTCGATTTTAACTTCCAATGCATTGGTAAACAAGAAAACCCCCCATTTAAAATACATTCATTACTGATACATGATAAATTAAGACCTGGTATGATTAGATAAATTTAGTACTCAACACTGTCCTTTTGGTATGCTGACCGCATGGTTGTTGGTCGACGATGCGTATTTCACACGTGTACGATGCGTCGTTGCAAGGAGGGAAAAGTTGAATTTGAGGCGGAAACCTGGCGTCGGCGTCCCCTGGTTTGGAAGGCGGACCGGTTGCGCGTCAGCGTCGAAATCCCAAGTAGGTGGATTGACCCGCACTGCTCGTCGGATAGAGGATTATCCGGCACTTCTCTCTCCTCACGCACTGGCTCGCGTGGGCGATCCAACGGTGTCGATTACAAAAGGGTGGACATAAGGATGATCACAGGACTCAACTAAAGGAGAACTCCAACAGGAGTGTGGACCTGGTAGGTGCAAATGGTGTGGGTCCCGAGGTATCCGTGTGTTACCACGTGGTCGGCTTTAGATGGAAATTCGAACATTATCGAATTAAAAGGATGGATTGAAGTGTATTTCTATTGCTATTGCAATAGGAATTAATTTAGATAGGTTTGATTAGGCCTGATGGGTGTAGAGAGGACCATAGGGATAGCGTGGTCGTCATGGTGAGCGGGCTTGGGTTAGTACCACATGGCGTGGCTATCTTCTTCTCCCACAAACGCCGCTAAATTTCAAAGAATTTTATATAAACGCACTAAAATACACTTGCGTGTTCCCTAGGCCTCTTTCTGGCTCGCACAAACACTGCCATTGCGGCTATTTTACGCGATAATTCACACGTACTGATTCGCAACGCGCACGTAGGTAAACACCTGTACACTCAACTCGATCCAAAGCACTAGTGAACGGCCCTCCCGCTCGCTTCCGAGGTCGGCTGGCTTCCCTGGCTGGCAAAACGACAACCTGCGCCGCATAACTGGACAATACGCAGCCCCTATTGGTCAGCGCTCGGCGTGCTCTCGTTTGCCCCACTCACAAGCTAGCATCTTTTCTTCCAGATTCCGCCGCTCGTGGCACACAGCTCAAAACTAACGGTACAGGTGCACAGCGTTGCAATTCTACAAGCTGCACTTGCCAAACCGTCGTAGAATACACCCCTCCTATTGGTGCATTCGTAACTCCCGCTAGGAATCGACTTCACTCTCTCTCGATTCTCAGAACTGAGTTGACGAGGCTTCACCAGAAACATCGCCAACTGGTCCTCTTACCGACCAAGGTCACATGAAATTTAACACAGTGGAAATCAGCCCCCTGAAACTGCCATAGAGAATTCAAGGGAGAAGTTTAGTGAGCCACCGAGGCCTGACATAGTTCGACATAGTTCGTATGACCATGCGTGGGAGAGCGCTAGTGGCAATCTCGTCACATCTCGTGAAATCTCGCTTTGGATCTCGCGAATTTGAAAATAATCGGTTTGTTTTGCCTTCGGTGACGTTTCCTGTTTGAACAACTCTACAAGATGAAATAATATGCCCCACTAGCCCTACATATACGCATCAAGTAAGTACATTTAAAACTAAGGCTTACGTATAACATAGATCGTATTTCTCAAATCCTATGGTGGTTTATTTTTGTATGAAATTGCGAACAAAGCTTGGGTTCTGCCCTTGGCTCACTGTCAGCTGTCATGTTTTTGAGTTTGTATTTTCGATGGGTTTCACTTGACTAGCCCCTAGGCTTACTAGGGCTAGGCCTAAATCTTGCGTATACCTACATATAATAAAAATTATAAGGTTCTAAGTTACGTAGTGCCTGGCGTAGGCCTACCTACAAAGCCAAGAACCCAAGATGTAGCACCATTAAATAACCAGGAATTGGATACACAAAGGTAGGCCTAGCCTAGCCCTAGCACTAGCTACCTAGGCTAGGCTAGAGCCTACATCTTGGCTTTGGGCAATTTGGTAGAGTATTTAAAAACAACCTGTTGAGACTTGGCCTTAAAAGATTCTGCTGTTTGTATCAGCTTTTATTGTAGTAGGCCCCTACGCCTAGCCGGTAGGCCTACTCTTTCGGTTGGTATGGGATGGCCAAAGTACCTACAAAACCTTTAACGTCGCTATTTTAAATATAAAGTACCTACAAAACCTTTGAAAAAAACGTTATGATAAACTGGCCATACGGTAGGCCTACCAACCGAAAGAGTGCCGCCTAGCCTAGGGCCTACCTAGGCCTACCTTATGTGTTCTAGGTGCTACAATCGTTTAATTCTAGTCTAGCTACATTTGACTAGGGCCTAGCATAGTAGATGCTCGGCTGTTTCTAACGTCTATAGGAATGTCAGGAATCACCCACTTGTAAACATCAGGAATGATCGATCTAGCCTCTGAACTACTAGGGCTAGGCTAGGCGTAGGCCTATCATTCAGAAAATCATTTATGCCCAGTAGGCCTAGCCAATGATTCAACTTTTGTTTGGTAAGCATGCCTACATTTTGTTGCCAGTTATTGTATTGCTTTCCTTTCTCTCTCTGTGTGTGTAGGCCTTATATTTCTGTGAATGTCTTTCAATAATCATTCTGAATTTCCTAATTCATTTTGTTTTTCTATGCAATGAGGCTATGCAATGAGCTGTGGGCTGAATTATCAGGGAGCAATTATCTGATTGGTGTAGTCTTGCTTTGTTCAGTTAGGCCAACAAATTGATTTGTTTTAAAATTTGAGGTTGTGTCCAAGACAGTAAGCAAGGGCAAGTGAATTTAGGTACCAATTACTTTTTGATGAATCCATAATTTAATTCCCAATAGTGTTGTAGGCAGTATTGTGCAACTTTTACATTCAATAAACACATAGGGCTACAAACATAATTAGGCCTACCTAGAATGAGTAAACAAACATTGTAAAGCTGTCTGCGTATTGTTGTGATTGCTAGGCCTACCGCCTACGTGTCACTACATATTTTCTCCTTTTCTGGTTTCAGGGGTTCATCTCAGACGACTCGGACTCCGCCAAGGTCCAAACATAAACCACAAGGAAGCTGATCATTTGCAGAACTCACCTCTGACCCAGCACCTCCCTGCTCCAGAAAAATGCACCCCGGCCTACCTATTTAATTTGTAAATTAGGGCCTATGTGTTTTACATTTTTATCAATTCAGTTACCAAAACTCTTAGGCCTACAAAGGAGGACAATTTATATTCAATTATTGAAACGTAGGCTTACGTTACTTCCCCAAGGAAAGTTTGTGAGATATTGATATTACATATTTAATGGACAATATACCGGTAACTGCTTTTTCTATTGAAGCCTAGCCTTAGATGTGTTTATATTGATAAGACACTGTTATTTGTTATTATTAGGCTCTTATAGGATATGCCTACAGTTCCACTTTGTTACTAAAACATCGTGTGATAACACAATTGAATAAAAAACCGGTTATCAAATTGATATTTTTCATTTTTGGTGTTGTGTACCCTAAACATGACCTCTTGTTCCAACTTAACTGAATAATTATTGTGATTTACCTATAATATTATGTAGGCCTACTTGTCTTACTCTATTGGGCAAAAAACTTGCTTTATTCCTGATTTCCTGCATAATTTTAATATGAACATACTGGTAAGTTTCATTCACAAATTGATTATTGATTTCACTTGGAAACACCTTGTTTTGTATGTTAATTTCACTATTTCACTGTTCTTTAAGAGAAGAATTTAATTACTTTTGTAATTAAATTTCCCTACTAAAGAATAGTGCAAAGTAAGAAAAGTGTTTAATTAACATGCAATTTTAAGTTCTTTATTTGTGTATTTCTCTATTGTATTGTCATTATTATCTAATAGTATTGGTTATGTATGTTCATATTTTCTTATTATGTAGATTTTGAATAAATCAAGTTATTTGCATCAATGGAGTGAGATAAGTAAGTGCATTACAAGAAAAATCAAAGTTCACAATCAATTTGAATGTCCCTCCCATTTCCCCCTCCACTTCCAGTTAGTTAACTGACCACCCGACAGATGGCGCTAGTAGTGGCAAAGACTTCCCTAGCCCGACCTATGGCAGTTGCGCATCTTAACCGACAGGTTATATACTACCATCTTTGGTGGAAATTATGCCCCTGTTTAGGACACAATCCCTGGCTCCTAGACTCATTATCTCACATTAAAAATACATTATAATGAAAATAAATTATCATTGAAGATGATGATTTATTTTGGATGGCTAATTAATTTACATATTTATGGAAATTAATTGCGAAAAATTTAATTTGGACAGAGGGGGCAAGGCGACCCGTTACAGTGTGTTAACTGTGTAGACTTACAAACTAAAGAAAGGAACATGCATACCTAAAAACTAATGTTGGAATTTAAAACAATAGGCCTTATTGCCTTAACAAGCTAAGTTAAAGAGATGTAGGCCTACAAGTTTAACACGCGTTGGAATTCTCTTGCTGCGAGACAATAAATTGCTCCATGGGTTGAGTATGTTTTCAGCTCCAGATTATCTTTCAACGTTGTTAGGATTGTGGACCATGAAATTGTGTCTACATCTTCTACCATTGGCCACATGAATCGGTTAGGTCCAATAACCTTCATAAATTTCACAACCACATTGCTACCGTTAATGGATTCTACTGTACCAGGCAACCATTTGTCATCATAAACGGCAACAACCCACATCCCCAACACTGGGATGGGACGTTAGAAGAATTATTATCTTCCTCTTGCACGGGTGCCGGTTCTTCAGTATGTTCATCTTCAGAGCCAGGGTCTTCGCAACTGCTACTGCTTTCACGGTGCTCTGTACGCTTAGGCTGTGATTCCCGAAGGTTGGCCAATAGAGCAGTATGCTGTTGAGGAAACTCTTTCCAGAGGATCATGTAGGGCTAAGGAGACTTGGTTTCAAAGTGATGCATTTTTAATGTGCCTTTGATTGGCACAACACCTTCCCAAACTTGTGACAGCTTCTCCTCTGCTGCTTGCATTTCTTCGGAAGCTTCTAGATTGTTGATTACCAGTAGGTTTTAGGCCCAGGAATAATTTATCAATTTAGTTTGGTCAGTAATATTATGCAACAATTTACTTACAATAACCTCACCCTCAATGCTGGATGTTGGAAAGAAGGGTTAACTCTTCTTCTTTTCTTCTGCAAGTAGTAACACAAAACACTTACCACTTGTGACTAGTGTTTGACATGATCCAGAGGGCTGTGTATTATACTTAGCTTAAAACCTGCTAGCACCACCTGTTAGTCATGTTGAGAACTAAGAGCAACCAAAAATTCTGGTCAATAAATGCAGGGTCATTCCATTTAGATTCACCAGATGAGTGTTGCATCATGATTTTTAATTTTTTTCAAATTTTGCATGTTGATACCTATATGTATTAAGATTTCAAATCCAAGTTTCTAGATTTTTTGGATGAACCGTTCACATATTTTAGGCATTTAAGTGTCGCCCCGCGTAGCGTTATTTGCTTTCGTAGCTAGTAGCGGTAAATGAAATAGGTTGAGAACCGTTTGAGATATCAAAATGAAGTAAGACAATATTTCTTACTAAAATGACAATCTTTCATTGACATCACTTCAATTTTGAACAACTTTAATTTTTCTTGCATTACGAGGCAGCCAAATATTGACAACGCTTTTGGCTTTTTGGCTACTTTCAATAAATAGTTTAATATGGAAGGGGTGACAACAACAAAATAATTTTTTGTGAGTAAAAACTATGAGTACATACCTTTAAGGTTGTAGAAAAAAAAATGTGTTGTTTTAACCCCTTATGCCTGAAAAAAAATTCTGAAAATGGAACAAAATCAAAAGTACCCCTTTGAGGGTAGTTTTTCGACAAAAGGGGTAGGTCCTAAAAAAATTTCAAAATAGCCATAAGTTGCTTGATCATATGAATTTTAATATATCAAAAATTTGTCATGTTGTTTTGCTTGGTTTAAAAGTTACAGATTTTACAAAAGTACTAAAAACCACTTAGATTTACACAACGTAAAATAACGGTAGAATATGTTAAAATGTTGATTTAGTTTTCTAATGATTGTGAAAATATCAAAATAGTATCATTAATCATTAATCATTAATTATCATTAATCTTTTTGAAAGGCCTTGACCTTAAGTTTGGTGTTCTGATAGCATGCAATTTATCTCCATGCAAAGAGCATTACTAATACAGTACCGTACAGTATTATGAGATCGTCTCCTTGCCGTTGACAACTCCAAAGGTAATATAATGCGCAGAATGTTTTCGTGTTTCACTTTCACCCATACTGAATCTTTAGGATCAATACTAGGGCCTTTGTTTTTCAATATACTAATAAATGACATGCCATGTGCAATAAGTGAAGGGGATATGCTTCTGTATGCAGATGACGCAACCACCACCCTTGCTCATGCACTTATAGAAACATTAGAAAAGACCGCTTTTATCAGTTTTAACGAAGTGGCGCAGTGGCTGCAACCAAATAACCTAATAATGAATAATAAGAAAACTAAATGTATGATATTCCCAAGGAAAAATATGGAAGATCAAAATATTTGTATTAGGTTGTGTGATGAAGACCTTCCTATTGAACAAATAGACACAGCAAAGTTCTTAGGACTGTATATTGACAAGTGCTTATCGTGGGACATCCACACTGATTATGTAGCAAATAAAATAAGCTCCAATATATATGTCTTACGTAAAATGAAAATATATGCAGATAGAAGTTTGCTGTTAGTAGTAGTGTACTATGCCCTGATTGAGTCACATTTGAGCTATGGATTAATAGCGTGGGGTAATACATCAAAAAACAATTTTCATAAGATCTTTGTCATGCAAAAAAAAGCTTTAAGAATACTAGATAAAATTAAGAAAGGGGATACATGTAGAGGACATTTCAAAACGTTGAATATTCTTACTCTTGCATGCCTCTATATTTACAAAGTAATACTAGGAAAACGCTTAAGTCCCGCCGCGTTGTTGGATGAGCGTAATTGGTGCATTGAGCAGCCATGTGTTATGCGAATTTTTTGTTGTTCTGTGGCAAAATCATTACATAATTGAAATTTTTTAAATTAAATTAAATTAAATTAAAAATTAACTTTAATTTTTTAATTTTTAAAAATTACTTCTCGATTGCGCTCAAATTTAACACTTATCTATTAATTCATAAAATAAGGGTTCTGTGAAAAAATCATTACAATCGGATAAAACATGTAGGTGTTATAAGTCAAAGAATTGTTTAAAAAAAGAAAAAACCTGTAAAATTTCGATTTTTATGATAAATATTTTTTCAATTGCGCTCAAATTTCACACGAGTATCTTAATTCATAAAATAAAGGTTCTGTGCAAAAAATAATTAAAATCGGATAAAGCATGTAGGTGTTATAAGTCGAAGAAATTTTTAAAAAATCGAAAAAAATCGTAAAATTGCGATTTTCATGAGAAAATTTTTTCCGATTGCGCTCAAAAACTTGGCAGTTCTAAGTTCAGAGATTTCGAAGGTCTCCATAAAATTTCATCGCAATCGGATTATCGGTTTAGCCGGAATCGTGTGGACAAACAGACAAAAATACAGAAAAAAAAAAAAGAAAAAAAAAAAAACATTCCGGATTTTTTTCTCCAGTGTAGTGAAATGGAATCTTCGCTTCGCTCGCTACGCTCATCCAATTATTTTTAATTAATCATAGGGGAGATATAAAAAAAAACATCAATATTCATAATTACAATACTAGAAGGAAAAATGATATATTTGTGACATCCCATAGGCTGGCTGTATATGAGAAAAGCCCCACATATGCAGGAATAATCCTTTTTAATAAGCTACCTGCAATTATCAAAAACAAACCAACTGATACATTTAAAAAGGATCTTAGGACATTTCTTGTTGAAAAAGAATACTACGATATTGAGGAGTTCTTGGCGGACAATAACAATATGTCTTGACAATACAATTTATTTTGCATATCATAGATGCCTAGACTTTATATTATCTTGTAGCCTATCTTATATTAGTGTAAAAGTATATATTTTTTATTGTGTATTATTGTATTGTTGTAAAAGTGTATTTTGTAATTAATGTAAATTAGTTTTAGTATTTTCTATACATCCTAATATTCAAGTCTTAGTCTTTTGAAAAGACGTGTTTAATAGCTAGCTAGCTTATAATGTAATGTTTAGAACTTGTTTATCTTGTCATAACATTGTAACAATATATGCTAGTATTAGGTATACAAAACAAGACAATAAAATGAAAAAATGAAATGAAATTATCTGACATTTTGAAAACATTTTGGCCTACTAGGTTCTGATGGGTGAAAAAAGTCAATTTTGAAGTCCATATTTTTCCACCGAAGATTCAGCAACTGTTCCTAACCACCACTTGTGATCATAGATACAGGCAACATAATCCCGGAGCTTTATGTTTTGAATACTTGCATTGAGTTCAAATCAATTGGTTTGAAACAATGGTAAGATCTTGTGTTTGGCACCCCAACTGCATTGTCATAACGTTGAGCTAGATGGTTTTCTTCTTTTACGATAGTTTCTGAAGTTAGGCTACATAGAAATATGCTACTTAATTAATCCCTTTGACATTTTCATCACAAAATTCGAACATCTCTTTAGGAGTCTTGATATGATTATCTAATGTTCTTTGTAGGCTTGTTTTCGTAACAAGACATTTAACTGTTCCACCAATCCCATCGCATGGACCTTTGCCATGCGGTATGGCAAAAAAATGCCATTCAGCATAATAATTAAAATCCTCAAAGTGATGGCACAAGTTGGTGATTTTTTGTTTGTTTTTATACTGACTTGCAGCACCGTCACTAAAGTAAATAACTTTTTTACGTCGGGAGCAAAAGATTTAAAAAATTCTAGAACTACTTTCTGAAAAAATGCATACACTGCAGTAGTACTATGCTGCAAGTGGTCACTGATAATGCACACACTTCTCGAAGTTAGCTAATTTTTTGCCTCATCTACCTATGTAGGCCTAGTAGATCACAAATGGGTGAAGTGTAGCTTGATTGTTCACCAAGTGAAAACTCTGTATCTCTTCCTGCATCACAAAAGTAAAATTTTCAGAGAAATCTCCACTTATTATGCATTCAGCTGGATTTACAGTTTCTTAATTCGTTCTCATATATTCTGCCTGTTTAGTGGCAACAAAATGATGCTTCTTCAGATCAGTGAGTTTATCTATTAACTTACTCACAAAGTCATTGTAATTGTTTGTTATCGTCACTAAGTCACAACGATCGGTGGTGACCCATTGCTTGTATTGTATATTTTCGTCCCAATTATCATCATCATCTTTTACGGCAGCTAATTGTGCTTCAAGCTCTGCAGGTCCAGGGCAGTTTGTGCACTCACGTAGCATGCAGGTTTCATTTTCTAAATCACAAACAAGTGAACCTAACATCTCTTTGTAACTGTTTTGTATCTTGGCTGTGTTTTATCCTGTCCAGGTTATTCCCCGCCCCCACCCCCCTACCCAAACACATTCTGCCCAATCATAGTTAATTCCTCATCAACAAGTTCAAACTTGGTTAAACCTTTCCCCTAGTGATTCCCCCTTCACCCTATCTTTTAGTGGCTCAGTAAGAAATTAAACATAGTCAAAGTTAACAAAGGATGAAGATCTAGCTACACCTTCCGAATAGTCGATTTTTTTAACAGTTTGTAAAATCTGTAACTTTAAAACCAAGCAAAACAACATGTCAAATTTTTGATATATTAAAATTCATATGATCAAGCAACTTATGGCTATTTTGAAATTTTTTTAGGACCTACCCCTTTTGTCGAAAAACTACCCTCAAAGGGGTACTTTTTGATTTTGCTCCATTTTCAGAATTTTTTTTCAGGCATAAGGGGTTAAAACAACACATTTTTTTTCTACAACCTTAAAGGTATGTAGGCCTACTCATAGTTTTTACTCACAAAAAATTATTTTGTTGTTGTCACCCCTTCCACATTAAACTATTTATTGCAAGTAGCCAAAAAGCCAAAAGCGTTGTCAATATTTGGCTGCCTCGTAATGCAAGAAAAATTAAAGTTGTTCAAAATTGAAGTGATGTTAATGAAAGATTGTCATTTTAGTAAGAAATATTGTCTTACTTCATTTTGATATCTCAAACGGTTCTCAACCTATTTCATTTACCGCTACTAGCTACGAAAGCAAATAACGCTATGCGGGGCGACACTCAAATGCCTAAAATAGGCCTATGTGAACGGTTCATCCAAAAAATCTAGAAACTTGGATTTGAAATCTTAATACATATAGGTAGGCCTATCAACATGCAAAATTTGAAAAAAATTAAAAATCATGATGCAACAACTTTTTTTTAAATCTGGTGAATCTAAATGGAATGACCCTGCAGTATTTTGCTTTTCCTACAAACTTATTCTTCATTTCCTTACCACTTGTGACACATTGATACATGAAAAGGATGATGAAGTGTTTTAAGATATTTCTAGAATATGTAATATATAATTATGCACATTCAATAATAATGCATGAAAAAAAAGTTTCCAAGTTACTGCTTGTAATTTCATTAAATAGAAAAAATTCTATGGCGCTTTGAATTATTGGAGGAACTGTTTTTTTTAAAGTCATTTTTAACAAGCTTTTATTTAAATAATCAGAGTAAATAAAATTTAGTAGCTACTGCTTAGTGATGTACCCTACAAAACTAAAAAGTTAGGCCTAAGACTTTGACGATTAATTTGATATAGCCTATAACTTGATAGGTTACGATAAAATTGAAATTTTGCACATTTGGGACCTAGCCTATTCTAATGGACGGACCCATTTCAAAATAGAATTTTGAAATTTGAAATCTTGACGACTGAACAATGTCAATTGAAAGTCGACGTGTATTTTTTTTTTTAATTATGTAGGCTACACGTGTACACGTAGACGGACGTGTACACGTCTCATCCCTAGTTCCGAGTACCTATCTTAGTGAAAGACTTACTAAAATAAATGATGTCCATAATTATGGCACAAGAAAGGCTGATTCATGGTATCTTGAGTATGGAAATAAGGCAAAATGACTGAAATCTGTCTTCTACTTAGGAGTGAGACAATTTCACAATTTGCCCTATGAAATAACTAAGGTTAAAGATATTCGGAGTTTTAAGAAAGCCTACCTTAATTATGTGAAGTCTAATAAGTGATTGACTAAAAGTAAGACTGTTTTTAATTACTGTAAATTATCTTGTATTATCTTGTATCTGATCTCCTATGTAAACCAAAAGCTTTTATAGCTAAATAAATAACAATTTATTATTATTATTATTATTATTATTATCGATGCTTCTGTCACTAATAATTTCAAATCCACAAGTCTAATGTCACTTTGCTCACAATCCCCACTTCTCTCTTATAATTTCAAATCATCAAACTCAATATCCACTTCGCTCGCTATCGTCGCTCTAAATCGTTAACCGAACTCGACTTTGCTTCACTTTACTTCACCTCCTATCACTTGTACTACGCGTTCTATTCGACCTACGAGGTCTGTTCTAATCAATCACTTTTGCCACCTCATCGTGAGCCTGGCAGGGACGCGTTGCCCTCCACCGAGTAACTTCACCTCGAGGTCGGACACACGCCACGAACCTCCTCGACACCCCGAGTCCACACAACAACTCCAACTCCACGACCCAACTGTCGTCCGTCCACCTCCCGAGCACGTAGCTCCTGCTTGGTCAGCTGAGGTAGCCCCAGAGAATCATGCGAGTTCCTTGCAAATCTGTGTTTTAGTTATAGGCCTACTCAGGACGTTCTATAACCAACCCGTTCTAGCTTCGCTCCTTTCTTATTAATTGCTGTGTTATTTTGTCTGGCCTTCACCCTTGTAGGCCTAGCGTGTAGGGTAGGGTATACCTCAGCCTCAACTCATGCTGTAGCCTTCACTGTTTTCTCGAACGTAATGATTTCCATGTCCTGCGATTCGGTGGAGCGTTCTAATTCCGCCTAGCTGGCTCTTCTGTGTGCATCATTGCACATTGTGACACTGTCTACCGGCGCTCTGTGGTCACTCATCGCCATTCATCTTCGTTCATCTTCGTTCCCCTAGGCTAAGGCCTTGGCCCTTCTTCGCCTTGTGCTAGCCTCGCACGGCAGGCCTAGGCCTAGACAATTTTCTAGCCTCATTCACAGGCCCGATTTAATACTTTTATTTCATCCGTTCTCAGCTTTCCAATACCTTGCCTTGATTCCGAGTAGGCCTACTTCGTTGCTAATTTTCATTAATTACCTTCATTATTGATGTGTTGTTTCTTATTCTAAGTACATTGTTGATTATTTACCTTAATTCAGTTCATTAAAATATACCATTATTATAGCTATTTTGCATTTTGACATGCAAATTAGCTATCCAAAAAATATTTTAGATGTAAATGGAGGTTTAACGAAAGCTAGAGGAGGGCAGTGGCTCAGGTCACGGACATCCGTTAACCAAGTGGCCGCGAAAATATTTCACGGACTTGCGCGCATGCGCCTTTACACTTTTTTCGACTTGTGTTATTGTGAAAAACGTGGAGGTAGATTGTAGAATGAATGAATATTTACACAGCCTACTACGCCCTAGGCCTAAGCCTAGGGCTTATTAAGTTATTATTATATTATAAGCAATTAGCAAATGTTATTGCAGTGTGCCGCAACTGAAGACCCCTAGGGCTTTGACTCTGTACCGACGTAAACACTGGATCGCTTAATTTTTTTAAGAAGATGATGCCTAGGGCTAGGCCCTAGCCTAGGGTAGGTAGGCTAGGCCTAGCCGGGGGCTAGCCTAGCTCTACTCTTTAGCAGCTAAGCGATATATTATTCGGGTAATTATGCCGTACACGGTTTTCCGAGAAAAAATGCATAAATGTTTCCAGCTTTTCACAGTATGTGTAATTGATAGTCCCTAATTCATTTTCAGCTACCGCATTACGATCTTTTCACTGTTACTAATGTTTTTCGTCTTTTTACCTGTGTAAATTGTGCTGTCACTGTACGTACTGTACGTAGGCCGCCATACTGGTTTGGAAAGCGCTATCTCCTCCGCTACGTCTCTTCCGCTGCGTACGCAGCGTAAGAGACTTTTTTTGTTTAAAATAGCGACGTTAAAGGTTAAAAAAGGTATTTTTTGTTTAAAATAGCGACGTTAAAGGTTAAAAAAGGTATTTTTTTTTAAAATAGCGTTTAAAATAGCGACGTTAAGGATTAAGTTTTTTCCGTTGTGTTTTACTAATATAATTAAGTTTTTTCCGTTGTGTTTTACTAATAAAACAAACCTTCAAAACCTTTAACGTCGCTATTTTAAACAAAAATACCTTTTTTAACCTTTAACGTCGCTATTTTAAACAAAAATACTTTTTTACGCTGCGTACGCAGCGGTAGAGACGTGTCAGAGGAGATCACGCTTTCCAAATCAACATGGCGATGTAGTATGTGGACGCACAAATGACGGCTCAATTTCCACTAGTGAAAAGATGAAAAACATTGTTTACAAAATTAAAAACCATAATGCGGTACCTGAAAATGAATTAAGGAACATTAATTACACACACTGGAATATGGTAAGTAAATTTTTTCATCTTTTTTCTCGGAAAACCGTGTACGGCATAATTACCATTATTCGGAGTGGATATTCTTACGGCATGCCGTAAGAATTACTACACACTATTCTTAAAGGCATGGAGCGAACTTTTCGTTTGGTATGCCCAGTTTTTGATCAGTAGGTAGGGCTAGGCCTACTTTAGATTTAAAATAGTGACGTTAAAGGTTTTGTAGGTAGGCCCTACTTTAGATTTAAAATAGCGACATTAAAGGTTTTGTAGGTAGGCCTACTTTAGATTTAAAATAGCGACGTTAGGCCTAGCCTAGTGCATGGTCATAGTAGGCATAGACCGTAAGAATTACTATAGGCCTACACTATTCTTACGGCGCGCCGTGCGCAATAAATACATATATCGTCAACTCTGCGCAGCAGAGCTCTCAGATGGGTAGGTTTTTTATTTGAGGTCTTTAGGTCTGTTCGTTTGTCTTACTCCAGAGTAAAGTAGAGTTACTCCGATATTTCTAGAGTCAGAGTAAAAACGTCATAACCTGATCCAGAGCTTCTCGGAGTACGTACTCCAGATCACGACAAAGGAACATAATTATGGTCAACTTAACCTAATCTTAATTTTAATTTTAATTTTAATTTTTTTTTTATTTTAATTTTAAATTAAAGTGGCGTCGTAATATCTTGCGACGCCTCAGCCATGTTAGCAAATAGGCTAGCCTAGATTATGGTTTCCAGCTCGATCATTTACCGGTACCGCTCTTCGGCCATTTTTCTTACTCTACTCTACGTTACTCCACCTATAGACCCAGAGTACATATTCGTACTCTCGCTAACTCTAGAGTAAGTTACTTGGTACAAAAGAACGCGCATCACAACTTGATCTAGAGTAAGTTTTACAAAAAACGCCGATAACTTACTCGGGCTGATCTAGATCAGTCAGAGTACGACAAAACGAACAGACCTTTTTGGCTCTCCTTTTCGCCGTGTTATTGCGCATGCGCGCGAAGTCCGTGAAATATTTTCGCGGGCGGCCAGTTGGGTAACGGATGTCCGTGACCTGAGTCATTGCCCTAGAGGAGCCGTTTCGTTACAAGGTAGTCCCTATTATATAAGTGAGGTTATGTTGCAACATACCCTACTTTAGCAAAAATGGGGTGGGGTAGGGTAGGCAAAAAGTTAGTTTGGGTGAAGTAGGTTCAGGTTAGCGCCGTAAAACGCCGGCGTGACCAAGTGAATCCGGCTTTATGGTTCATCAAATTCAAGTTCATAAACGAAATAGGTCTAGGCCCTAGCCTAGGCGCATAGAGCTTTTCAAAATACAATACAAAGAATACTTACATATACCCTAATACTATGTAATAGGAATTACCTGCCGTAAATAGAGATCGGTGAAATAATCTTATAACGGGGAAGACTACTTTAGCGTGGTGATTTTGGGTTTCTGGCGTAGGCCGAGTCCGCGTCGTCCATGGCGTCGTCAACAAAACGTGATCGCTGCAGTTGCAGAGTGGTGGGACGCGAACGCAGTTATTACAACATTCGGTTCGCAAGAGGATCCTTGGGATTGAGGGTGTTTATTTGTTTAAATAAATACATGTAGGTAGATATTTCATTAGACTTTGACATTTGAGCATGTATAGGCTAATTATGATATTACATAATATTACATAATACCATTTGATAATACTATAAATATGTACTATATTTTAACATACTGTACATACAGGTACACATCTATTTACAGTACATTTTTAAAGATTGGCCTACATTTAACATAAGACTTACAATTAATATGAAGTTGATATAAAATTACTAAAGGATCCATTTTCATATTCAAGTCCACAGAAAATTAATATTCGTAACATTAGTTTTTTTTGTAATTGGACCAGTATTAGTTACTTATGTCACATTCACATACGTATATACTTAGGCCTATCTTATACAGTACTGTAATGTTACGTACCTACGTACGGACCAATCAACCATTAATTCCGATAATCAATCAAATTTAAATTTTACATCTATAATTAATTTTGCTCTTTCATCAATTTCAAAGTATTTTGTCATACCATCTAATTAATTAATTATTAGATATAATTAATAAGTCAGATCAATAAGCACCCAAAAAAACAATAAACCTATATTAATTTTTATTTTTAATTGTAATTTTATATTTATCATTTATATTTTCATAATTATAATTGTTAGTTTTATATTCATTTTGTTCTTTGCAGCAGCCCAGTATAAAACATAAAAGAACGTAGACACATCCCCCAGTCCTCAGACAATTGTCTAAAAGCCTGGCAACTAGGGGGAAATATAAACAACTTAAGTACCCAAGAAACAGATGGTCGCCCCCCACAAAACCCAAAAGGCGGAGAATAAACCGTAACCCAAATCTTTAACTAAAATCCAGCACGAGTCGCCACCTAGCGACGACCAAACAAAATACCAGACCCAGAAAAAAAAAGAAAGATGGACCCGCGCAGCTATCAAACGCGAGCGAACCAAAAACCGGTAAAAACGCCGGAAATGCGTTTCAAAATTTTCACATCGACTTTTTTTAAAACCCTTTTTGGGAAAGGTGAACGCAATTTGAGCAAAAATTCTTAGACGATCCCATGTTAAGATAGAAAATGCTCAGCCCATAAAAATTAATGTGCGCAGTCCCTTACAGCGAAATATGGAAACGGAAAATTTGCGTTTTTTTAAAAGGGTTTAGACAAAACTTGGATCACAAAATCAAAAAAGCAGCGCACAGACGCCCAGTCGTCAAAACTACATTTTTAAAAACAACAACACACAATTTGAGGCGAGGGCGAATTCGTTGGCGAGAGGTTTCAGGCGTCATAAAACTTAGGCCTAGCCTACCCCCTACTACCACTGCTGCTGATACCCCAATTTCTTCTTCATCTATCAACAAGATTTAAAAACTACGATTTAAAAACCCCAGACAATGGAGTGAAGGTTGGAAACCAAAATGGATCAACAAAAGTAGGCCTAAAGCTGGCCAAAACTCAAGACTTCGCACCAGGTTTAAAAACATCATCAACAAATTAACCCACCCTCACCACTCAAGAAATGCTGTGACGTTCACCCCTATCCTACCCCTTTTTGGGGGAACGAATTTCAACTTCAAACAAATTTTAAATTCCCTAATTTTTTTAATTTCTGAATAAAATCACCATGCCCCCAAACAAACTTTCAATTAAAAGAAACTTTATGACTGACATTAATTCTAACCTCAATTTTTGTATAATAAAAAATGTCATTGTATCTTGAAACTTGTAATTTCCTTTTAATTTTTATATAAAATTTTTTTATTTCATTTTTTATCATTTGGAAAACCCCTAAAAATGTGCAATCCTCTCACTTTTATCTAAATATTATAATTTTAGGCCCAGTAGGCCCCCAATAGAATCTAGGCCCTGGGCCTAACCCTGCCTAGACCAAAAAGTGCTGCGCGACTGACTATGCTGTGTGGCCCCCCAGACCCGGGTAACTCCTATATGTAAATTTAACTTGTCTTTTTTTTTTTATTTTGTGCTTTATTTTTCACCTTCAAAATTATTCTTCCAATCACTTCTCTAAACATCCGAGTTGTTAGAAGGGCCCCCAAACCCGTGGTGCTTTCGATATTTTTTCATGCCCGGGATTAATTTCATTCATTGTTAAATGGCGCTCAGGGACCGTGATGGGCATGATAAACTGTTCACAACCCCAATAAATAAAAAGAAGAGGGGGAAAACACATTTGGGGGGTAAGCCCTAACTAATTTTTTTGAAACATCAAAATTTTATAAATGTCAAAATAAAAATTTGGAATTTTCATGCAATCCTACTGTCAGAACCGAACGCGAGGACATGGACAACCAAAAAAGGGTCAACCTACATCGCAGGGGACAGACGGTAAAAACAACACCTCACGCTCAACCCTAGCACCTAACGACTCAACTCACCCCACCCCACAAGAGGTGCCTGCCCACACAATCAGGTAGCTCCCTCCTTTTGATTACTGAGCAGATAGTAAAGGGTAGTCAAACCAAAATATTAAACAATTAAACAAATAAAAATGATTTAAAAAAATAAACCGCGTTTTTGATCGTTTGATTCAATGAAATCGAACTCATTAGCGTTAAAGCGAGATAAAAACTTAAATCAAACCAAAAATTCCCCTGTGAAAAAATTTAAACCCAAACCCGAAAAACCGAATAAATGAAGAGGTCAAAAACGCGTCAAAAACGTGCCATGAAAAAAAACCCACAGTATTTCTGAACAAAAAAAACTAAAAACCAATAAAAATACATCCAAAAAAAAAAATACACAACAAAACTTACTAAAAAATGAGAAAAAAAAAATGATAAAAAACAAAAAGCGAAAAAAGAAAAAACAATAATGAAAATAAAAAAGAAAATTTGAAGGAACTTCTAAAAAAATTTAAAAAGAACTAAAAAAAAAAAAACAAAAAAAAACTAAAAAAAGAAACAATGAAACAAAGAAATAAAAGAAACTTTGATGCAGAGAAAGAAACGATAACAAAACTAAAGATAAAATCACACACATTTAAAATTTTAAAAAAAAAAAAAACAAACATTTTGCACCCCACGCATGTGACAGGGCCCAAAACCCAAAAAATCGGGAAAAACATTTCAAGCAACCTCATTCCATTCAACAAAATAAATTAGGATGAACAATCATTATTTAACTGGCTACATAATCACACCCGAACCCCAAACATTTTTAAAATAAACTCACATTTTAAAAAAATTTTAAATTTCAACATGATTTAAAAGACGAAAAATTTCCACCGAATATGACTTACTACACGTCAAGGGAAAATAATTTCGGGGGACTCGGCATTAACCCAGGGGGGCAGGGAAGGGATAACGAGCTGGAAAATTTTGGTTGATTTTTCGACCCTAAGCGTTTTCCAACAATTCTTTTTCATGACTCCTGGGCCTTGAGAGGTTTTTTCTCGGATGCTTCTAAAAGTTTCTTCACCGAAACGCACGATAGCTTGAACACGATTATGATACGAATGTAAATCGAAACCAACCGGATAGGGGTGCAATGATTTCTCAAAGGGGCGCTCTAGCCAAGACGAAGGGTCATTCGCAACGTTTCCATAGAATAATATTTAATACGCATATTTAAGCATAATATACTCGCAATACCACCTTTCGATGTTCAGGGGAAAAAAAACCACCCGTTGCTAGGTTTCTTGTATCAGGGCGTCCCCATTGTGGAGAGGTGCATAGGACTATAACTATTTTATTTTTTGTATTTTGTAATTAGTAAAAAAAAAGGTGGTGTGTCGAGATACCTTTTTGCTCGGACTCCCCTTATTACGAGACAAACTTGTTTAGTTTCACCTAAAAACTTAAGGAGAGAGAAGGAAAAGATTGAAGGAAAAGGGGGGTGGGGGGGACAAGCTAGGGATTTAATATTTTTGTAAGGAACTAAATTAGGTTAGTTCGATTCAGGCGGAATCAGCCCAAAGATTGAGGTAGGAGGTAGGTAGAATGCTCAGTTATCAAACCCCCTATTCTCTAACTTTCCCAACCAAAAATGTCGACACTAATGTAGACATCGACACACTTTCACTGACACCCTGACTCCGACACAACGACATAATTGACACCACAAAAAAGACAATGACTTTCTGAAATTCTTTTCATTTTTTTATGTATAAAATATATTTTTGTAACATTGTATAAATTTATGTAATTTTGTAAACAAAAATTTAAAACCACCCCAACCACAGAATTATTCATTCCCGTTTAGAAGATTAAAAAAATCAGAAAATTGGGGGTATTGTAATGTTACGTACCCCGTACGGACCCCAAACAACCATTATTCCCGAAATCAAACAATTTTTTACATCTATAATTAATTTTTTCTCTTTCATAAATTTTAAAGTATTTTTCAACCCGTTTAAATTTAAATTAAATTAAAAATATAAATTAAAAAGTCAGTCATAACACCAAAAAAACAAAAACCTATTTAATTGTATTTTTAATTTAATTTTTATTTATCATTATATTTTAAAATTATAATTGTTAGTTTTATATTCATTTTTTTTCTCTGTCAGCAGACCAGTTAAAAAATATAAGAAAAGTAGACTACATCCCCCATCCTCAGACAATTTCTCAAAAGGGCCCGGCAAAATAGGGGGTAATATAAACAAAACTTAAGTACCCCAGACAACAGATGGCGCCCCCCACGAAACCAAGCGTGAGAATAAACCGATAAGCCCAAATTTTAAAAAAATCCCGCACAGAGTCGCCACCTAGCGACGCCAACACAATTACCAGCACCCAAAAAAGAAAACGACTGGACACCCCGCCCCCTATCGACGCGAGCAGAACCAAAACCGGTAAAATACGCCGGGAATATTTTCAAAACTTCACATCGCGTTTTTTAAAACCCTTTTTGGAAAGGTAACGCAAATTTTACGAAAGTTCTTAGACGAATCCCTGTTAAAGATAGGAAAATGCTCAGCCCATAAAAAAATTAAAGTGCGCAGCCTATACAGCGCATATGGAACTGGTAACTGCGCGTTTTTAAAAGACGGTTAGACAAAACTTGGACACAAAAATAAAAAAAAGCGCGTCACAGCCCCGTCGTCGAATACATCTTTCAAAACAAAAACACGCAATTTTAGGCGAGGCGGAATTCGTTGGGCGAGAGGCTTCAGGCGTCATAACAAATTAGGCCCCACCTAGGCCTACTACCCCCTGCTGCTGATTCCCAATTTTTCTTCACTCTATCAAAAGATTTAATAAATACATTAAAAACCCCCAAAAATGGATGAAGGTTGGAACTACAAAGGATCAAAGTAATAGGCCAAACGGCCACAACATCAAAACTTCGACCAGTAAAACACATATACGAATTTAACCCCCCTACACCACTCAACGAAAAGCTGTATTCTAGGGGCCCACCTACCCCTTTTTGCGAACGAAAATTTCAAATTCAAAACAAATTTTAAATTACCTAAGTTTTTTTAAATTTTCTGAACTATAAAACACTGCCCAAACGAACTTTCAATTTTAAAAAAAAACTTTACTGAGACGTTATTCAACCCCCAATTTTTTTATAATCAAAAGCTTGTATCTTTTAACTTGTAACTTCCCTATTTTAAATTTTAAAAGACCATATTTTATTTCAGTTTTTCATTTGAGTAACCCTCAAAATGTCAAACCCTCCTCTATCTCACTAATAGTTTTCTAAATAGGCCTAGTAGGCCCACCAATGAACAGGCCCTAGGCCTAACCCAACCTAGACCGAAATGCTGCTCTAGCTGAGTATGCTGTGTGGCCACCCCAGCTCACAGGGAACTCCTATATGTAATTTAAATTTCTTTTTTTCTTTTATTTTTTGTGCTCTTATTTTTTACCTTCAAAATTATTCTTCCAATCACTTCTCTCAACATCCGAGTTGTTAGAGTACATAGGTCCATATGGTAGCCTACCTCCAATTGCAAAAAAATTAATAAATTGAACAATGTTAGAACTGAAGGCCCTAATGTATTTGTATTGTTCTGGCTATTGTTAGGCTTTCAGCCCCATTTTTCTTCAAAATAGATTTTTAAGGAGTAGTATGCTTTGCTTTGTTAATTCTTTGAATTTGTTGATTGCAGTAATTTGTTTTATTTTGTTAGGGAGTTTGTTATATAGTTTAGTTTTGAAATAGTTTGAGTTTACTTGAGATAGTTTGCTACTGTGTTGTTCTAAGTGAATGTTGTTTTCCTGTCGTGTATGGTGAGAATGTATTTCGTTATTTTTACTTAAATGTTGAATATTTTGTTTTACAATCACCACTGATTGAAATATATAAGCTGTAGAGAGTAAGAATTTTAAGATTTTTGAATAATGGTTGACAGTGTGTTCTTGGGTGTGATTTTAATATGGTTCTGATAGCGCGTTTTTGAATTTTAAATATTTTTTCACGATGGGTAGAGTGGCCCCAGAATTCAACCCCATCTTATTAAATTACTTTTGAAAAGTGCAAAATATACTAATTTTGCTGTTTCTATATTGGTAGCATTCCTTATTAGCCTTATCGAGTAGCAGGCAGAACTTAGTTTTCCGGCTAGAAATGCATGTTGTATGTTTGTGCCACGTTAGACATTCATCCATGTGGATACCCAAAAAATTAATGTTATCTACCCTTGAATTCCTTGTGCATGTACTAGGTATTGCATTCTTGTATTAGTAGTTCATTTATTGGTTGTAGAGATCTACTTTTTTGAGTAGAATGAAATTGAATAAATTTTGTTTTTGATGAGTTTGAGACTAATTTATTACTTTTAAACCAGTTCGTACAAGCTATTGATTTCTCTTTTGCTAGAGTTATTAGCGTCTCTGAGTTTGAGGCTGTAACTAGTGATGTCGCATCATCGGCAAATAGTTCAATGTCCTCTATGCAAAAAGGGAAGTCGTTTATGAATATGTTGAAGAAAAGGGGACTTACTACTGATCCTTGTGGGACTCCACAACTGTTAAGCATTTTTTTAGAGGTGGTTTTTATTTTATTTCCTCTTGCATCTTGAGTTGTTAATTCTACATACTGGTATCTGTTGCTTAAATAAGATTTTATTAGTTTTAGAGCAGAGCCTCGTATCCCATAGTAATTAAGTTTATATAGAAGAATTTTGTGGTCAATGCAATCGAAGGCTTTAGACAAATCATAAAATATTCCTATAGCTTGTTTTTTGTGATTTAATGCATCAGAGAGTTTTTCTAAGAATCTTTTGATAGGACAAAGTTGGTTTATTTTGCATCGTGCAAGATGGCCGTACCAGATAAGCATATTCCAATGATGGGCTCACTATAATATTATGCTTTTCTTTTACTACTGACCTACTTCCTATAAGATTTCTCGATATCAAGTTTAGACTTTTGTTTCCAATTTTGTATTCACGCTATTTATGTGTTGGCTCCAGTTAAGTTTTGCATTTAATTGAACCCCTAGATATTTGCAAATGTCCATGTACTGAAGGATAATGCCGTCAATATTATATTAGTACTTGGGTTGTAAACTTAATCAGTTGACTTTTTCCCCCATTTTATTTATCTTTACCAATTCGACTATCATGTCAAATTGCTGCTTGAAATTTAAAATAGTATTGGGTGACACCTCAACTCTGCTTGATGTAGAAGGTGCCTGAGTGTGTTAGCAAAATAAAATATAAATATATAAAATGATATGTTATTCCTTAAAAAAATTCCACAATGTTCCAAGGATGACCAAATTTATTTGTATCATTTAATTGGAAATCTTATAGAGTCCAAATATTATTTCAGATTTATTACAGATTAGATAAAAAATATAGAAAATGTATGAAAACCAAGATCGTGCACGGTAGCATACTCATATGCCCAAAACAAGATGGTGTAGTAAAAAACTTAGGACCGGGATGCCGGATGTTAACCCAATTTTTTTAAAACTTATAACGCAAACCGTAACAGTGTTTGTGATTGAGGAAAAGAGAATGGAGATTAACAGCTTACCTTAAAGGAGAACCGGCATGGCTAAGCAAAGTTGATGGACGTCTGAAATAAGTATGATTACCGAAAAAAGCCGAAAAAAAGCATTTCTCTAAGTCAACTCGTTTTCGAGGTATTTGGTCTCCCTTTTTCGTTTACTAGTGTGTGACGTCACACTGGCCTAGCCACTCAGCCCAGATAGAAGCGGCAGTGTTACATCGCTCGGCAGCAAACGTTCATTCTCACATCTGATACGCAATAAGCGCCAGCATAATCAATTTTTGCATACATAGAGCAGAATATTCGCTTTAAAGTATGCCGCAAACAGAATTGAATTATGTTTTAGGGGCTTGCCAATATAATTTAATATCAACACAATTGTCTTTTTTTAACGTTTTCGCCTCGCGCACCG
>JAMZAV010004994.1:0-45076 GCA_024449915.1 Sweltsa coloradensis
TTTTACCGAAAAATTTCCTTTTATTACGCGCCCAACCCATAGTTAATGTGAAAATAATGCTTAATTAATGGTAATTTCATTGATTCTTTCATCAACAATTATTTCCAACCTAAAACTTGAAGAACTAATGGACTACGCAGACATTCTTACAGTTTAGGTGCTATTTTCAGCGGTCCTTTCGTAAATCTTCAGTTGCCGACATCTTGATTTACCCCCACTCCACGGAATGCTACAAGTGCTGGGGCAAAAACCTCCAGCGTTCACAGCGCGCTGCAGATGCTGTGAAAGCAGTTTCGGACTACTCGTGACGTAGCGTTTGCAGGAGTAACGGACTAGCCAGAGCGCGCTGCAGATGCTACAGATGCTGTCGCAGCTCGTTTCGGAATGCGTGGCTAGAAGAAGGCGTCATCAGGCACGGTAGGCTGGGTTTATATGTATTAGTATAATATCGGCGCTGTGCCCTGGGCATGGAGCTAACAGACTGGCTATGTCCATGTCCCGGGAAACAACCAGGCTCAGACGGCCGCCATGTGGCAGGCTCTCCTAGAAGAAGGCGTCATCAGCACGGTAGCTGTTTTTTTTTTATTGTACAGTATCGGCGCTGTGCTCTGGCACGAGCACACGATGGCTCATGTCATACATCATACTACATACATAATACATACATACATACATACATACTAAACATACTCATACAACATACATACATACATACATACATACATACATACATACATACATACATACATACATACATACATACATACATACATACATACATACATACATACATACATACATACATACATACATAACATACATACATACATACATACATACATACATACATACATACATACATACATACATACATAACGAAGTGCCAAAAAACTTGCCATAGAGACTACCAATATTTCAATGAAGTGAAAACTATAAATAGTTTTATTTTGTATTTCAGTGACTGGTGGTCACCCTTCCTGGACAAAGACTTGCTGTATCAGTTCCGGCAGGACATCGAGGGCGGGGGTTGTCTACCGACCGCTAAAGACATCAAATGGCGAAGGTCCAGTTTAACAACAGTCTTTTGGTGTTGGCTCATCGAGGTCCTGACGCCCACTTGAGGATGTTGCTCAGGAAGCCGTGAGTTGATGCTTTTGTATTTACCTTTCGGATTGTATTATTTTATCTCTTACCCTCAATGACCAGAATAGCCCAGGCTAGAAAGACATACTAAAGATGTGGTTGAGTAAAGTGTCGTTTTCGGGTATTTACGCAGTCTTAATACTATAGTGGCCTTATGAACGTCCTTCGTCAAACCTTCATCATAATTAACTGGCATTTTGGAAATGGCGCACTCATTTAAGCCCCTGCTTATCTATGGACAGTGCCCACCGTCATGTGGGGTATCGAAATCGCATAATTTCTGAGCGCTGAATGTAACTGTATTCTCAGAAGGGAAGGGTGTTAGTGTACAAATACCATATGATTTTTTAGATGAGAACTAAAATATTCATTTTAAAATGGACAAAATGAATCACATTGAAAAAAACATTGCATTAACATGACCACTGGAATGTGCGGACTGCGAGAGGGTGGCTTAATTTTCAGTTGATTCAAAAGCTCATCTATGTCTTAGTCAGGGTCCTCTCTAGGGCCCTCATACTCTGCAGGGTCTTGCGTCTCCGCAGAGCCTTGGTATCTTACGCTTAAAAGTAACATTGTAACGACGTGTAAGCTGACAAGTAATGCTGGGTTCGTTCAATAGTCAACGCATCTCGTTGCGCTTACTTTTTTTTAAACATATCTCATGTTGCTGCTCTCTCTTACTTCTTCCATGAAAGAGTACAGGGCAGTGAGTTCCTTCGGCAAATACATCTCATGGTCTCACACCATGAGCTGCATCTTCACCTGTATAGGCATCGACAGGTTTCAGATGTTAGTTTTTTGGACCACAACGGTGTTCTCTCATTGCCAACTTTTCCCTCCCCAGTTGACAGGTGAGGGGAGAACTGACTGGTCCTCTCTGACTACCCGACCCCAGATCTAGCCAGTCTGATAGGCTGCTCTCAACGCATGCTCATGAAGGGCCTTTGAAATCTCTGAATTTAGACCTGCCACGTTTTGAGTACAATCGAAGATTTATTTCTCATAAATATCGTACTTTTACGATTTTTTTTTATTTTTAAACCATATTTTTGTGTTATTTCGACCGATTCTGACCAACCTGGTGGGACTACAACATTCATATTTTACATGGACATTACGGTAATGATGATGTAGAAACTTATGAAAGATAAAGTTGAAAAAGTTAGCCAGAATCCATAGAAATAATAGTTGTAACATGAGTTTTTTTAAGTGTATAATACTACTACTACTTATAATAATAATAATAAGAAGAAGAAGAAAAAAAATGATAATAATAATAATAATAATAATAACCCCAACATTGTTGGGGTAACAAGCTAGTCAAGCTCGAGATAAGTTGCTAGTTAAATTTCTATTTCCACTGAAATACAAACATTCCATCTCAAATTTTGACACCATCTTGATCTACTAGTGACGTACTACATAGTGACATTGAAGGGAAGTATTAGTTTTTATTATTTATACCATTATTTTGGTAGTTAGTTTTGTCTAGATTTAGGCTGTAAATTGACATTGAAACAATTGAATTTTGAGTTTTTGACAGTTAGTGGTAGGCATATATTCATATAGAAGCATAATCTGTAACTAAAGCAAGGTAATATACTACCTAAGATAGTATAAAATTTAGATTTAAAGTTTTTTAAAGTTTTTTTTAGCATTGAGGAGATTATCGTCTTCTAAATTCGTCAAATTAGAAAAGGTTCAGCAAAACGAAAAGGCAAGGAGGTTGAAAAGCGAAGGCCTCATCACTGCCTTGAAATTGATGAATCAAAATTGAGAAGCGTGTTTTAATTATTAATTTTAAAGTGAATTGACTTTACAAACAATAACAAAATATAAGGACTGATTTTTTCCAGCTAGGAGAATAATTTCTTTTGAACAAAGAAAATAGGAAATACCAGACAATGGATGTTGCTGCGGTGAATTCACAACAGACCATCAAAGCTGGGAAAATGAGGCAACGCATCAAATGGACAGAAGATATGAATATGTGTGTGATGCGTAGCTTTAATTGGGTAACGTTATTCGAGACTGTATTATTAGGCTATCGACAAGAGCTCCATAGAGAGTTTATACGTGAATATCCATTTTAAGAAGTAAGTGCACAGAGAATAGCCGACCAAAGAAGAATAATAGTTTTTTAAAAATGTTTTCCAGTAAACACATTAACTAGAAAAAAAACGCAAAGTGAAAGACGAACTACAAGCACATCAAGATAATAACGGCACTACGACAAAGGACAGCGAAGAAGAACACCAGTTGATACCAGAACTACAACTTCCAGAATTACCGGTAATGCCATACCTGCTACAACTTCCAGATCTTCCAGATATACCATAAATTCCAGACTTACCAGAACGTTCAGACATACTAGAAAGTCCGGACCTACAAGAACAACCAGACCTACCAGAACGTCCAAAACCACTAGAAATGCCAAACCAACCAAGAAGATCAAGACACCCAGAACGACTAGACGATCAAACACAAGAGGAAGATATGCATAACGCATTAGAAAATACACCTGACATGATCCATCTAAAGAACATCCTAGCTTTAGCATTTGCAACAGCCATGCCAGAGTTTGCGCACATAGAACCAAACAAAAAAACCATACATACCTAAACCCAAGCATTCAAAGGAAATGAAGACAGCGGGAACACATGATGAACACACATTTTTTTTAGAATACACTCAAGACGAACTTTCATTTGCAGACGTTCGTACGGCAATTTATTGTGCCACTGTAGCAGTGGTTGGATACTTGGGCTTAGTGGTAAAATCTGCTACCTCTTCAAAGACAAAACAAGAGAAGAAAATTCCGAAATGGGAACAGCAACTAATTGGGAGAATCGATGAGTATAGGAAAGATATCGGTGGATTGAAACAATTGCAAATGGGTAATCGATCTTAAAATGTGGTACTCTTTGCCAAAATAAATTTTAAAGATTCAAGGTTCACACAAAGCATGAAACACTTAACGAATTCATTCACGAAAATTTGGAAACACTTAAACAAAGGTAAGTGCTCTTTCTAAGAGATTTAAAAGATGTATTGTATGTAGCGTTAGAAAAGAACAAAACCGAATGTTCAAAGAAAATGAAAAACAGTTTATACCAAAAACTATCTAGTACCGAAGAAAAAACAGAAAATGGAGCACCAACTAAGACGGAGATAGATAAGAGTTTTGGGCAGGAATATGGGGTAACCCGGTAGCACACAACCAGGATGCCACAATGGATTCGAGACGAAAGAGCTAGGATGAGCGATATTAATGAGATGAGATTTAAAGGTACAACTGTTGATGAATCAAAGTCGACAATCAGTGCTACATATAGCTGGAAAGCACCAGGTAATGAGAATATTGTTTTAAAAAAATGGTACAGGATATTCAATACTACTCACAATCAATTTAGAAAATGTCTCAACGAGTTTATAAATGGAGTTAAAGAAATACCCGAATTCTTTTCTGAACAAGTAACCTTTCTCAAACCGAAGAACCCAAGTAAAAGTCGGCCAATTACATGTTTTCCAAATATATATAAAATATTGACTTCATGCATAACAAATAAAGTATAAGCATTGCGTAGAATACAATATCATGGCCGAGGAACAAAAAGGATGCTATAAGAACTTACAGAGATGTGAAGAACAACTCATTATCGACTCTGCTGTAATGAACCAGGCATACAATAAGAAAAAATATATTCACGTAAACTACATTGACTAAAAGAAAGCTTACGACTCTACACCACGCACATGGCTTATTCAGATTTTACAAATATATAAAATCAAGCCAGTAATTGTTAACTTTTTGAAGACAGTAATGAAGACATGGAGTACAAAACTTAAACAAAATATGAAAAATCAGCAGATAACTACAGATCCAATCCAAATTAAACGTGGCATTTTCCAAGGTGTGTCATTTAGCGCATTATGGTTTTGTCTGTCATTAAACCCACTGTCGCATATTTTATACTAGGAAAACGCTCAGTTGGACGCGTTGTTGAGCGAGCACCGGTACGTGCAACATGACCCGAGGACGACATTCCCATAAGTCCCACCACACAGTGTAGGCCTAACTGGATATTGACATTGTTGAGCGAGCGTAGCGAGCGTCTCCACTTGACTCTTATGGCTCGAATGTCTGGTTTTTTTTTCTGTTACTGCTTCGATACAGGTCGCACCGTTTCTCTGATTGACCTGAAATTTTGCACACATGTACATACCACCTAGGCGGGTTGCTGTATAGTTTTGTGGCAAAATCGTTCAAAAAGTTAAAAAGTTACATTAAAGTTAATCGAAAGTTTTTTTTTTTAAACTTAACGGCGACAAAATCTGAGGTGGCCAAATCATTTAGAATGTCCGTCCGATTACGAATATGTTATTTTTATTTTGATCCGATAAGTAATGTAGATGGAAATTACATTATAACAAAGTCCCGTTACCATGGCAACGGAAAGTCGCTCAGCTTTTTTGGCTCATGATAGCGGTCGAACGGAGGCTCGGATCGAGATACTAGGAAAACGCTCAGTTGGACGCGTTGTTGAGCGAGCACCGGTACGTTTAACACGACCAGAGTACGACATTCCCATAATGTTACATACCTATAAGTCTTTTAGGTCTTGACCGATTTAGCTGAAAATTTGTAAAATAGAAGAGAATGGATAAAATCCACCGCCATCTAGAGGACCTTGACATCATTTCTTTGGGAAAACTATTTTACTCTTGATTTCTTCTAGGTGGCAGTACATAGTGACCAGAATTCTTGTGCGACTTTTCGTTGCCATGGTAACGTTACTTTTGTTAAAATGTAATTGCTATCTACACTACTTATCGGATCAAAATAAAATTAACATATTCGTGACCAGACGGACATTCTAAATGATTTGGCTACCTCAGATTTGTCGCCGTTTAGTTTAAAAAAAAACTTTAGATTAACTTTAATGTAACTTTATAACTTTTTGAACGTTTTTTGCCACAAAACAAATGGCATTCAATCGGAACGAAATTTGGGGGGGGGCGGATGGTAAAAATTTTTAAAACTGGGATCCGACCCTTCCTTTTGACCGCTTAGAGCCAAAAAAGCTGTGCGACTTTCCGTTGCCATGGAAACGGGACTTTGTTATAATGAAATTTTCCATCTACCTATTTTCGGTAAAAATAAAAAAAACATATTTGTCGGAAACTTTCTAAATGTTTTGGGGCTACCTCAGATTTTGTCGCATTTAGTTTGAAAAAAAAATTTTCGATTAATTTAAAAGACTTTTTAACTTTTAAAAGATTTTGCCCAAAACTATACAGCAACCCCCTAGGTGGTATGTACTGTGTGCAAAATTTCGGTCGATAGAGAAACGGTGCGACCTGTATCGAAGCATAACAGAAAAAAAAAGAAAAAAAAAAAAAAAGACATTGGGCCAAAAGAGAATGGAGACGCTCGCTTCGCCGCTAAAATTTTTTGCCACCCTTAATTTTCGTTCCCATTGAATGCCATTATTTTTGTGGAAAAATCGTTAAAAAAAGTTATAATTAATAAAGTTAAATCAAAATTTTTTTTTTTTAACTAAAGGGCGACAAAATCGGGGTAGAAAAATCTTTTAAAATGTCCGTCCTGTCCAATATGTTTTTTTTATTTTGATCCGTAAGTAGTGTAGGTAGAAATAACATTTTAACAAAAGTAACTTACCAGGGAAACGAAAAGTCGCAAAAATTCGGTCACTATGTACTCCCACCTGGGTAATCAAGAGTTAAAATGATTTCCCAAAAAAATGATGTAAAGGGGGTCCTTAGATGGCGGTGATTTTACCCTTTCTCTCCTATTTTAAAAATTTTCAGTAAATCGGTAAGCCCTTAAAAGACTTTTTTGGTATTAACATTAGGGGAATGTCTACTCAGGTCGTTTTGCACGTACCGGGCTCGCTCAACAACGCGCCCAACGAGCTTTTTTCCTGTACCTATAACAATTCCAACATCTTTGCATTGTACAAATTTCACGTCTGAATTCTAAAGTGTTCATTGTATCTTCACGCCCCTTCTTTTTTTTAAACATCATTTTTCGAATTAGTTTCCCAAAAGTCTTTAAGTTCTTGACCGATTTAGCTGAAAATTTGAAAAATAGGGGGAAAAGTTGTACAAATTGACCCTGCAAAAAACATAACGAGGGTACATTTTTATTTTTTTTATTTTTTTTATTTTTATTTTTTATTTTTTATAACCCAACAAAGGGATTTTTTTTTCAAAAACAAATACAGCAACCCGCCGGTGGTATTTTTTCTGTGTGCAAAATTTCGGGTCAATCAGAGAAACGGTCGCCCTTACAAGCAGTAACAAAAAGAAAAAAACAGCTTTTCGAGTCATAAGAGCAAGGGGGAGCACTCGTTTTGCTCACCAATTTAAATTTAACATACGAATTTAAAATAAGGACAATAAAAATTAAATGGTATGTCACACAATTTCTCACCTTTTTCTTCATGGATGACTAAAATTTATGCATAAAAATTTGGAAACCTAAACAGTTTTATCAATAATACATTGGAATTTGTCAAGATCTGCATGAATTTTGGAGAAAAAAGGAAACCCTACATATCGAAATGAGAAGGAAAACGAGGCAAAAAGTTCCAGCTAGATGATAAAAAGGGACAAGATATGGGGTATAACGAAGTTACAATATTTTTTAAAATTCTCACAAGCGGGCCCGAATTGAAAAATAAAGTAATGAAGCAAATTTTAGAGAACATACAAAAAAGCGTCTAAAAACTTTTTTACAAGACCAACTAAAAGGTAAAAGCAAGATCCAGCAATAATACATATGTATACCAGTAAAACATTTTATTCGGAATCATTAAATAGACGCAGAAGACACCCACGGGGTTGGGAAATTTAACTCGTCTACACTTACAAACACAGAAGGGCATCATCCCCAAACAGTAGAGAAGATTGACACTTCCAAGAGAACATGGGGACGAGGCCCAATTTATCTGAGCAAATTATATTATAAAAAACGTAACATTTCAAGAAAATTTTTTTCAAAAGCAAAATTTCACATGCAAAGGGTGGTGCTACTACAAAATCATTTACTTCACTCAATCAAAGCAAACGAAAATGTCAATCTACAAAAGGGAAAAATCATAAATGACGCTCAAAAGGTAAAGTATCTCAGAAAAGACTCTACACAAAACATTATGATAATTTCCCAAAAGGAAAGTAGATATTAAGCTGAACAGCAATGGGGGTTTAAACAAGGGAAAATTTTAGGAAAAATAAGGTTTTATATGGCTATTCGAAAAGATGATTGCAAAAGAAAAAAATTAAAAAAAATCATCATACAGATGCGACTGTTAACGATCAAATTTAGAAAATTAGGTGTAAGGGTTGGGAAAAAATCGAACAATTCATAAAAACCGGGTGCCAGTCACTATGTCAAAAAGATTCCTTTTACATACATACCCAAGTAATAAAATTTTTTTACCAAAAACTGGCAATCAGTACAACCTCATTGAACACACACACCATACTACACATACAAACCGGAGAAAAAAACTATGCAAAGATTTTTTAATTATATTACGACCGCAAAGTTATAACAACCAAAAATAATAATTTAAACAATAAAAATATATAAACAAATATTAATAATTGACAAGAAGAAAAAAAAACTACCCTTATCGACTTGCTTCCCTTGCCAAACGTCGAGCCCCCGGGAAGAAAAAAAATTTACAAGTTTTGAGCTTGCCCCTTGGATCAAGAAGATGTGGAAGAGGAAAAAGGTTAAACAAAACCCTTCGTAATATCGGCCACGGCATCATACCGCAGAATTACATGAAAGCTTTCAACAACTAATCTTCAACCCAATGATACATCGAAACTCAAAAAGGCATAATACTCGTCACGGTAGAATAGTTTGGGAACTTTCAAAACTAAATAAATAACTTTTCCCCCGAGATTCCGAGACAGCTTCCATCCTGACATGGTTTTTTGTGGTTTCCCATAGTCCGAAGAGCAAACTAGGATGGCACGAAAATCGGCCACGACCGTACCAGCGAAAGAAAACATATCTACAAAATATATAAAAAAGACTTTTTTAGTTAGATTTTAGACAAAGTAAAAATGTATTAATAAAGGTACACATGGAAGTACTTGACGTTTGTCCCTAAAATGTTAGCTCCGGGTTTTTACCGGTTTGTATGAAAAAGACCCAATAAAAAAAAAAAAAATTATAATAAAAAAAATAATAATAAAAAAAATAATAAAAATAAAAATAAAAAATAATAAATAAAAATAAAAATAATAAAAAAAATAAATGTGTCTTTAATTGTTTACCGGACACATTAAAAAAAACTTAGTGCGCTTTCAAAGAGACTGAAAGGAAAAGGGTTTATGTCAAGTAAAACAAAAAATGAAAGTTTCAGCAAAACATCGACAGTTGAAAAAATGGACTTACCCCCAATTGTAACGGTACACCTCAGAGCAAGATATAAAAAATTTCTGGTCAATACTGGAGTAGACCTGTGAGCACAACAAAATGCAGCAGGATTTCAAAGAAACCCAAGTGGGGAGCAAGTTAATAAAATTCCCTTCAATAGCATTTCTCTCGAAGAACTAAATCTAGTTTTACATGGAGCACTAACGGGGAAAACCCCCGGGAGTTGATAACCCCCATAATTTTTGGTAAAAAAAGATTCACCTTTTGCATGAAGATCTGCAAAAATTTTCGCTTAGAAAGGAGATGAAGCCTTTCCCCTTTAATTTTACAAAAGGAAAGATTATTTAAACCCCAAAAAATGCAGATACAAAAAAATCCACTCATCAGACAATAAAAATGCCTACCAACTGAAAAAATTCTTACATCTTGTTTTGCAAAAAAAATTTTACAGCATTGTAAAGAAGAACAAATATTATCAGAGGAAAAAAAGGGCTGTAAAAGTATTCCCAATTTTTTAAAGGAAACTTGGTTTAGATTTTTGGTTATGAGACAAACCTTGTCCAAAAGGGAAATATTCAACCGCAATATTGACTAAAAAAGGCGTATATTGTCCTCATTCAGGCTTTTACATGTTTTGGAAATATTAAAAGATCCAATTTAAAATCCTTTTTGGAACGCTATGAACACAGGGAGAACAACTTTAAAATATAAAATTGCCAGAGAAAACTTTGTAAACTGGTGAACTAAAAATTGCACGTGGAATTTTCAAGGTGACTTTTAAGCCCACTCTGGTTCTGCATGGCTTTAAACCCATTATCAAACTTGCTAAATAAAAAAAATACGGATTCAAATAAAGAATGGAAATACACTATTTGTACTGTCTCTTTTGTACATGGATGTATCAAACTATATCGATTACAGATGCACACTCAATCTCTTTTACAAATCACCATTCGTTTAGCAAATTTAAAAGGGAAATTTGGATTAGAAAAGTGTAAAAATATTATTGTCAATAAGGGAAAAGTTCAAGCTTCAATGGGTTCAACTATGGGGGGAAAATTGTTATTAAAGGAAGGAAAAGGTGGGTGTAAAATACCTTGGGTTCTTCAGCTGAACGATTCATCAAGCGGAAGCAAAGAACAAGCTTAAAGATACTTTTGTAAAGAGAGTGAAAAAAAATACTGACATAAAATTTAAAGGGGAAAAATAAAGTGAAAGAAATTAATACTTATGTGTACCGTTTTAATGTATTCTTTCGGTATTTTAACCTGGACACAAACTGGGGAGCAAGCAATTAATCGAAAAAAAAGAACTTTTCTAACAGAATACCGACTTCACACCCCAGAGCGGCGGTCGAACGGACGCATTGTCTGGGTTTACGTGGGGAAGAGGGATAACTATTTAAATAACGCACGTAAAAAGCAAATAAATTTTTTAAAGGGGGATACTTCTATAGTAAAGTACTTCGGGGTTACATAAGCTGGTGCAGCAATGTCACCTCACCCCATTAGATCGCATAAGATGAAAATTTTTGGGGCAGACAATCTCAAAGTGATATATAAAAGAAGAAATTGGACATTTTAAATACTCAGGGGAGACATCAACAGAATTGTGTGATTATGTGACACTGAGCTCTAATAATGGTTACAAGTAGGCGATTTTTGGAGAAACGGGGTTTTTTTAGGGCCAACAGGATAAAGTAATGCTAACAAAATTACAAGAAGCAATTTTAAAGACAAGACAATTCTGGATGATAAATGTAGAAAGTCCCCTTACCATGAGACCATAGCATGTAATACGGGTGAAAACTTCTAGCCAGTCAGACTATTTCACAGACATAATAAATGCCAACAAAATTTCACCAACATCGGGCCAAAGGGGTTTCGTACTGGAGAACATCGAAAGGTACCATACTATAAGCCAAACCTAAAAAAGTATTAGAAAAATTGTAATTGAAAACTTAATTATGTCGGGCTGTTTTACAGAAAAGACGTCAAAAAATGGCCCTAATATCATTTTACGGATAAAAAAAAAAAGGCAAACATTTTATTGATGTAGCAATTCCCACTAAGTCAAAATATTAAAACAAGTGGGACAGAAAATTTAGCCGTATTTTGACTTGGGGACAAGAAAAAAAGAAAATGGGGAAAACAAGTCAAGGCATAAAAACCCAAATTATTGTGTCAGCCAGGGCATTTTATCCCACACAACCTCACAATAGTTTACCCCAAACTGGACATTAACAAAAATTTTTCATCAAAATGCAGAAAGCGGTTAAATTTGTACATCCATATGTCCGAAAATTCCTCAATGAAAAATTTTTTTTAAAAACCTTTTATGTTGTATTTTTAAGATTAAGATTTTTTTTTGATTTGAATTTTTAATTGAATACTGTAAGTTTTTTGAAAGTTTTGAATTGGTTTTGTTATTATTATGGGACATTTATTGCTTGACTAGTCCCCAAACATTGCATTTATTTGTCCTTTTTGTACCAGATGGGGAAAAACATGTGAATAAAAATAATAATAATAATAATGATAATAAAATATTAATAATAATAAAAAAATAATAAAATAATATAAAAATAAAAATAATAATAATAATAATAATAACCCCAACCCCCAACCCCAACTTGTTGGGGTTAAAACTAGTCACCTCGAGATAAGTTGCTGGTTAAATTTCTATTGCCGCTGAAATCAAGCTTCCATCTCAAATTTTGACTGAATCTTGATCATATGAGTACTAAAATGACTTGAAAGGGAAGTATTAGTTTTTTTTATTTATCCATTTTTTTTGTAGTTATATATGTTGATAGGCCTGGGATAAATTGCTTTAAAAAAAGTTGAATTTTTTTAATTTTGCAGTTAGTGGTAGGCAAAATTTTTCATTTAGAGGCATTATTTGTAACTTAGCAAAGAAATATTCAAAAATGTATAATATTTAGCATTTTACGAAAAGCACCGTTAATTATTTTGAAAAAACGAGAAGTTAAAGTTTCTAATTCGTAAAATAAGAAAAGATTTTCAAAAAAAAAGGCAAGGGGGTTTGAGAAGCCAAGCCCTAAATCACCCCCCTAAAATTTGTAAATCTTTGAGAAAAGTGTTTTTCATTTTTTTTAAAAGTATTTTACTTTAAAACAATAACAAATAATAGGTGACTTTGCAGAAGTAAATAATTTATCTAGAAAAAGGAAAATGGGGAAAATTACAGCATGGAGTTTTTTAAGGGAAATCATTAAGACCCCCAAAAGCGGAAAAAATAGACAGCGCATAAAATGGCAGAAGATATGAACATTTGTTGATGCGTACTTTTATAGGAAACGTTTTAGAGACTTTTTTAATAGGTTATCGACAGAGTTTCCATAGGGATTTTGTTCGTGAATATCCTTTTTTAGAATAAGTGAACAGAGAATAGCTGACCAAAGAAGAATTATAGTTAAAAATAAAAGTTACCCATAAAAATATTAAATAGAATAAAACGCGAAGTGAAGAACGAACTACAAAAGCATCAAGAGATAACGGCAATCTCAGCAAGGACAGCGAAGGAAAAGACCACTTCATCCCCGAGCTACTAGAACCCAGAAAAACCCTATTTGCCATACCCGCAAAAACTTTCAAAACTACCGACACACCGAAATTCCAGACCAAAACCCGAACGTCCAGACCTATCAGAACGTCCAGACCAACCAGAAAAAATCCCCGATTTACCAAACGTCCAGGGGCCCACCAGAACATCCAGACCTACAAAAACGTCCAGAAACCCCTAGAAAAAACCAACCAGAAGATCCAAAATACCAGGAAACTAGACGATCAAACACAAAGGTAGTATGCATAAAGCAATAGAAAAAACACCTGCATGATCAATCTAAAAAAACATCCTGCTTTAGCATTTTCAAAAAGCCATTCAGGTTTGGGGCACATACAACCCAAAAAGAAGCCATACATACCTAAACCAAGCATTTAAAGGAAAAAAGCGCGGTACCATAATGAACACACATTTTTTCAATTACACACAAGACGAACATCATTTGCAAAGTTCATGCGGCAATTTTTTGTGCTGCGTAGCAGTGGGTTTGATATTTGGGCTTAAAAGGGAAAAATCTGCAACATTTCAAAGACAAAAAGGGAAGAAAAATACGAAATGGGGAAAAAACGACTAGTTGGGGGAATCTTGAGCTTGGAGAGATTCGGCGACTGGGAAAAATACCGAATGGGGAATCGTCTAAAAAAAGTATAAGATACTGCCAAAATATATTTGAAAGATTAAGGTTCACGCAAAACATGAAAAACTTACGAATTCATTCCGAATATTTGGATACACTTAAAAAAAAGTAAGTGCTCTGCTAAGGGATTAAAAAAAGGTATAAAAAATGTAGTATTAGAAAAGAACAAAACCGAAGTTTTCAGAAAAAGGAAAAAAAATTTTTTTCCAACAAATACTATACCGAAGAAAAATAGGAAAGGAACACCAAAAGACAGAGATAGAAGAGTTTTGGACAGGAATATGGGGTAACCCGGGACACACAAACCGGATGCACAATGGATTCAAAATGAAATAGCTAGGGTGACGATATTAATGAATGAGATTCGAAGGGAAAACTATTGATGAATTAAATCGACAATCATGCTACACATAGCTGGAAAGCACCATAATGATAAAATTTCAAAATTTTTGGTTAAGAATTTTACTACTCCAAACAAAATTAGAAAAAGTTTTCAAAAAGTTTTTAAAGGATTAAAGAATACCCCAAATTTTTTATGAAGGAGTAACCCTTTTCAAACCAAAGGACAAGACAGAAGGAAAAACCCCAAATAAATTCGGCCCAAATTTCATGTCTACCAACTTATATAAAATATTGACTTCATGCATAACAAATAAGTAAAATCATTCGAAGAACCCAAAAAATTTATGGGCCCAGGGAAAAAAAAGGATGCTGTAAGAACTCACAGGGATTTAAAGAACAACTTATTATTGACTCTACTGTAATAATCGGCCCAATGAAAAGGAATTACGAAAATCATTGACTACAAGAAAGCCCTTTTCTCAACCCCACACACATGGCTTATTTGATTTTTTCAAATATTAAAAACAACCCAGTAATTGTAAAATTTTTGAAGACAGTAAAGGAGACTGGAGAACAACACTAAAAATAAAAAGAAAACCACAAAACTACGATCCAATCCCAAATTAAAGTGGCATTTTTTTAAAAGGGGACTCATTTTTGCGCATTATGGTTTTGTCGTCTTAAACCCATTTTACAATGCTTAACGAATCACATACGGGTTTAAAATTAAGGACAAAAATGTGGTAGTCACACAAATTTTCCCCCCTATTCTCAGGTGACCCAAAGTTTTATGCATCAAATTTTTCTCAAATAAAAATCTGCAAAACAACATTGAATTTAGTCAAGAATTGCATGGATTTGGAGTAGACAAAAAGTAAGACGCTCATACGAAAAAGGGGAAGGTTACACAAGCAGAAGGTTCCCGCTAGAAAGATGGAATAGGATTGGAATAATGGACGATAAGATGTATACAAATATTTTTGGGTTCTCACAAGCTGCCAAATTGAAATAAAGTTTGAAAGCAAAAATTGTAATACTAACAAAAACGACTAAAGTCTATCCTCAAGCGCAAAATAAACGGGAAAAAAAAAGATCACAGCAAAAAATACATTTTCTGTACCCTACTGACATTTCATTCGGGAATTTATAAATGGACGCAGACAGACTCCCCGCGTTGAAAATTTAAATCGACTACATTACCAAACACAGAATACATCATCCTTTAACACAAAAGAAGATTTACACTTCCAAAGAAAAAGGGGGACGGGGCCCAAATTTTCTGAAAAACTTATATTTAAACTAATAGACATTTTTTAAAAAAACTTTTTACAAAAAGCAACCAAAACCACCCTGCATAGGGGCTGTGGGCTAGCTACAAATCATTAACTCCACTCATCTGCAAACGAAAAAGTCAAACTCAAGGGGAAAATCATAATGACGCTTCAAAAAAGTTACGTCCTTTAGAAAAAAACCCTAACAAAGACATTATAGACTACACAAAAGGCACGTAATATTAAACATCAAAAGGTGGGTTAAAAACGGGGAACTATTTGGGAAAAAAGAAGGTTTTTATGGCATTCAAGACAGAGTATTTTCGACGAACAATTTAAAAAATAATAATACAAGATGCACAGTAAAAGATCAAAGTAGAAAAAGTATGCAAAGGGTGAACAATCGAACACATTATTCCGGGTGCAAATCACATGTCAAAAAGATTACCTCTACAGACATAACCAATAGCCCAAAATTTTCATCAAAAACTAGCAAACAAATACAACCTCATTACACCACAACCTTTTCTACAAAAACAAACCAGAGAAGTACTAGATATAAAAAATTTCAAAATTTTATTACACCGCACAGTTATAAAAGACCAAACGATACATCACAACACCGGGTTTAATAATAATTGCAAAAAAGAAACAAAAAACTACCTTTATCGCGTTGCTATCCCAAAGTGCCATAACTCGAGACCCGTGGAAAAAAAAATTTACAAGTTAGTGAACTTGCAATTTAGATCAAGAGAGTGGAAACAGAAAAAAAGGGAAAAAACAAACCCTTCATTATATCAGCCAAAGGCATCATACCAAAAAAAAGCTCCATGAAAGCTTAAAAAACTAAACTTCAACCCCAAAGTATACATCGAGATTTTAAAAGGCGTAATACTCCACGTGTAGAATAGTTCGTAAATTTTTAAACAAAATGAACTTCGAGATTCCGAGACAGCTTCCATCCTGACTGGTTTTTGTGGTTTCCCCTAGTCCGAAGGCAAAAGCTAGGGTGGGGACGAGAAATCGGCCACGACCGTACACAGAAAAAGAAAACATCATCTACAAACAATATTACAATTTAAAAATGACTTATTTAGTTAGAGTTAAGACAAAAGAAATAATGTATTAATAGGTACACATGGAAGTACTTGACGTAAGTCCGTACAACATGTTAGCTCCGGTTTTAACCGAGTTTGTATGAAATACATCCAATAAAATAATAATAATAATAAAAATAATAATAATAAATATAATAATAATAATAATTATAATTAAAATAATAATAATAGTTTATATATGTATGTATATATAAAATTTTATATATATAATTTATATATATATATATTATATATATTTTTTAAATTAAAGATTCATTTCTTTCTTTTATAAACTTCATATTTATTACATTTGACCTTCCACAAACTGCGCATGCAGCTTATCTGTGAACTTTGTTTCTTAAAGTAAGGATTATTCACTTTTTAACACTTAACATATTGAAATTTGATTTATTAAAATTATTGAAATAACCGACTGTGAGTCTAAACAATAAATGTGAAATTATATAAAGTTTGACATTATGAATAAATTAATGAATAAAACACAATACAAGAAAATTGATAAATACCTGAAAAAAAAAATAAATATAAAACACATAACCACGATTTCCTCACTCAATTATAATATTTTTTGAAGAAAATATGTCCTTTAATTTATTTTTATATCTCTAAATGAATCTAATTCTTTAATTTCTGAAAGAATCTCATTAAAATATAAAGGTCCAAGTAGCTAAACAACCTCTTCCCATTTATTGTTTAAGGGTGGTAACTGGTATATTCCTGCACTTTTGGCTCGAGTTGAAGGATTGAGGTCAATTAAAATTTTATATTTTTTGTCAAAATAATGCTTTTAAAAACAGTTTATAATCAAAGATTTCCCTAACCGGCAAAAAAACAACAAATAGTAAATACAAATCCGAGACACATCTCCCATTAACGATTCTCTTTCATTCATCATTTATATAATTTTATTTTGTAATGATATTCAATTTTTAAGTTGGGGGGTAAGACGCATTACCCTTAGCCAATAAACCGTACGATAAAAATGACTCAGCTTGAGCAATATATACCATTTACGGTATTTAAATAATAAAATATATTTTAAGGCGTAAAGCTGATAAACACAAGATCTTAATCTATTGCATAATTTCCCTATTTAATATCCCAGCAATATCTTCGATCTATTTCAAGACCTAAATAGGGATGGCTGTAACATTAAGTAATTTTTGTCTGGCATGAACATATAAACAAAACTTTGCCAGCGTTTCTATAATAAAATAAATAAAAACAAATCGCGCTAGCGCGCGGCTTGAAGCCGCTACGCGGAGGGCGTGGAAAACCTCGTACTCGGAATACCTCGTAGTTTAGAAAACCTCGTTGACGCACAAAATCACGAATCGGTCCGCGTACGTCCGCGATACGTAGTTTGCGGGTAATGCTTGTCGTTTTTTTCGAAGTCCTGTGACAAATTTGTTTTCCTGGGACAGTTGTTCGGGACTCTGGTAGACTGTAATCGGTCCCCGTGTTAAAAAAAATTGACCCACTTTAACAATTTTTCGAAATTATTCGAGACGTTAAATTTTTCGAGACGCTTTGCCGGTACGAACAATTTTAGCCTTGTCCGTCCGGTTCTATAGAGCCCTAGATGGACCCGATCGGCCGAAATATGCCGAGCTATTAAAAGAAACAATGTTTTTACAATTTCCCCAAAAATAACCCCATTTAAAAAAAAATGATTAAGTAGAAGGGCCGTTACCTCTGATGCGACCCCTAACGCCATTGGAATCGCCCGAAAAATGACAGGGCCTGAAGATATTGATGAAATGTCTTAATTTCCATTTCCAAATTTCAAAACACAACTAAGTCTCTCTCCCCCCCCCCCCCCCAAACAGTGTAATTGAGACCTCCCTCTTGGCAACTTTCGGTAACGCCCAAGTCTTGGCCTCATTCGCGCGGTTCGAAAAGTCCGAGACGGACCCAATCGGACAATAATTGCGCCCTTTGTAGGTCAAATCTTCGCCTCGTCCCCGCAGATCTGCTAAGCCCAAGATGGATCGGATTGGACATACTACACATTTTGTTATAAATCCGGGACAAAAGTTTTCCAGTGACGCTTTTACGTACGTCAAAAAATGCGCCTAGTCCGCTCGGTTCCGTAGAGCCCGAGATGGACCGGAACGGATCGGAAGATAACTGTGCCTTTCGGGAAAATCCGGGAAGTTTTTCCGTGACACTTTTCCGGTAGGCCAAGATATGCACCTTGTCCATCCGGTTCCGTAGAGCCCGATTGATTGGATATTGCTTTACGTCTCATATCTATGCAACTTGGCTAATCGAGACGAAGGGAGGGACGTAAGGGATGATGCAGGGGACAAGGGGCCGAGATGTATCTGATCGGACTGTTGTGGAAGATATAAAAAAATATTTTTCCCCAAAATGACCAACCACTATTTTGATAAATTAAAAAAGTTTTTGTAACACGTTGAAATGAATGTGATTCGGGGACTGCGGACCCCTGACGTAATCGGAAGGAAAAATAAAAATTGTAAATTTTGAAAATGGCCCAAAAATGCTGACGGAATACCCGGATCACTGTTTTGACTTTAAAAATTACCCCTTTAATAAACCACAGCTGCGCTTGACCTATACAGTTCTGCAGAGCCCGAGATGGACTTGATCGGACAAAAATTGCCCGAGATATAAAAGAATCAATGTTTTTTTTGGTTTTCCAAAAATGACCAACTATTTTAAAGTAGCGAAAATAAATTAGTATTTGGGTCGTAACCTCTGATGCCATTGGAATCGCCCCAAAAATGAATGGCTTGAAGATATTAATGAAATGTCTTAATTTCTATCCCCCGCCACCCCCCAAACAAACAGCGTCATTGCGGAGTCCAGTCAAAACAGTCCTCGAAATTCGATTCGTACAGAAAATAGTTAATAAATTTCACTGAATAATCAAGGTTTAGATATTATAAAACTCGAATCCTCCCCCCCCCCCCCCTCAACACCCCACTATTGGTGGTTGTCAATGTTATCTAGATTGTACTAAGGCTGTCTAAACGCTTCTATGTCATGATGTCATCGATGTGCATGTGCATATGCTGGAGTTTTATATGGCATTCATGACTGGATTTAAAAAAAAATTCCAATCAGAGCCCCCCACTCAATACCTGACTTATTACATCACTTCATAGCTAAGAATAGATTTCTTATAATGAACGTGTTTGACTGTTTTATTGGGAGCCTCTTGCAGCTTACGAACGCGCTAGATTTATATGTTGTGATCAGTATAAATTTTAGTAAAAAAATACAGTGACGAGAATATTCAAAATTTTAATGTGCGTTTTTTGCGCCCAGGATCTGAAAACGGAGGTTCAGATGTTGTTAACCGTATTTGCCGAACCTTTGACGTATTTTAAAAGACAACAAAGGTAATCGAATCGTTGAAAGCATATCTGTTAAACGACGTTTTTCATTTGCATGCATACGAAAAATGACGTTTTTTTTATCGGCCCTGGTTTTACACAACCACGTTTGAGTGCCGTTTTGGCGCTCAGGACATTCGAAATAGGAGTCGAAGTAATTTTTTTTTTAGAAAGTTTGATCCTGTTAAAAATTAATGAGAGTAACATGAGAGGGACATAAAAGTCGAAATAGGGCCAGTTTTAGGGCATTCAAAAAAGCATGTAGTAAAAAACGTTTATTTTTCTATGCAAAACCGGACACGAATTGCAATCTTGTCTCCTCCCCTGTCTACCCTTCACGCGTAACCAAATGCGTGATGTTTGGTATGACACTGTCCGTAAAGATCGGATACAGTGGTTTTCGCCATTCGTGAATTTGACAAAAAATATTTACCGAGCTTTTTGTGACCTTGAATGCAAACTTACCCTTTCAAAAAGTGTCCCGAACCGATCTCGAAGGCTTCACCCGAATCCGGGTTCGAACCCATGCAGGTTCTCAAACCAATTTTATTTTCAATTTATTTATACTTTCGCTACATTAACGAGCATTGGTCGTTCCAAATCGAACCGAGGAAAACCAAAATTTCAATCTTTTAAAGTTGCACTGCAAAATTTACAAAATTTTCTTACTTTGCGATTTTTCCCGCGCAATCGGAAACAAATATCAGGGCAATTTTTTTTAACCCGTTCGCTATTTCATTGGCTTTTGGAATTGTCAAACTTCGGGGCTCTAACACGCATCTAAAAATTAAAAAAGAAATGGAAAATGGAAAATCCAAAAAATTTCAAAAAAAAAGTAAACGGTACACATTTTTGCCGTCTGGACCCCCGCGTTCACTCCACACGGGCACTTCTCACACGCCGTAAGTGAATTTGAAAATTCAGGATTTTTTGAGAATTTGGTATTTTAAACAGCAAGTTTAACTTTTTTCAAAATTACGCGCATTTCAAAATGTTCATCGTCGCCCCGGCCAAAATATTGTTAAGGCCCTAAAACCACTTACGGTGCTTGTACCCGGTGAGATTCCGAACGCGCCCGTACCGTCGGCGTTCGGGTGCAAAGCCTACTTTCGGCGCGGCAACCGTTAGATAAAAAATATGATTTTTTTATGCAAAAACGGGCACGCATAAAACTTTTGGTCGGTCCATAACGTGACTACAAAAGCTACAAAATGGGCCATGTTTATCACCAAGATCCTATGTAGGTCCGCGATCAATCCGTGAATTTTAGAAAAAATGTGTACCATGCTTTTTACGATTTTCAAGGAAAAATCGAACAGTAAAAAAGTGTCCCGAATCGTATTCGAACGCATCTACTGATCCGGGGTTCGAATCAAGGTTCTCAAACTAATTTTATTTAAATTTATTTAGCATTCTTTTACATTAATGTGCCTTGGTTAGCGGAAAACAAACCAAGGGAAGGCGATTTTTTAATTTTTTAAAATTGCTTTGTAAAATTTTCAAAATTGTCCAAGTTTGGGATTTTTTTTCGCGCATTCTGAAAAAGAAAGAGGGGAATTTTTTTTTAAAACTTGTTACCTTATTCTCTGGCTTTCGTAATTGGCAAACTTTGGGGCTTTACCGAAAACCCAAAAATTTCCAAAAATTTGGAACTGGAAAATCCAAACAATGTCCCATAAAAAGAGAATAAAACTTTTTTCCAAAAATGTGCTCCAATTGACCGGAAGTTTTTTCAATTGTGTACACGTTCAAACATCAAACGACCTTTTGGGAATGCTATAAGTAATATATCCGTTTTTTATAAAATTTTCTTGCTTCCAAATTTGGAATGTTTTTCGTGGTCTCGGCCAAAGTTTGGAAGTTGGTACGAAACCATCCGTGGTACTTTAAGCCGCAATTATTTCGAAAGCGTTGGTATCAGCGACGTTTGGTGGCAAAGTAAACTTTGGGCGCGGCAACCATGAGTACAAAAATGCACAAAAACGGTGTTTTTCGTGTTTTTCGACTCTTTGACCCGGAAGCAATGTTTTTCGGGTCGCAGGTATTTTTTTTCGAAAGAATCGATCTATAAGGCGTCCAAAATGTACGCGTTTATCCCGCTCTTCGGAGGCGAAAACGATTTGCGTGGAAAAAGTCGCTTTCCGCTCCCAGTCCGTGGGTGAACAAAGACTATAATATAGGACAAGTCAAGCTCACGCGCGGCTTGAAAGCCGCTGCGCGGAGGGAATAGAATACCTCGTACTTGGAATAGATGGTAGTTGGAAAACCTTGGTGCCGCGACAAACTCGAGAATCGGCCCGCGTACGGCCCCGATACGGTAGATTGCGGGTAACGTCTGTGGTTTATCCGAAGACTCAGGACAAATTTATTTTCCGGTACACTTACGGTATGCCGTTGAACCCTGCCCTCCGCCCAAAAATACCCTGAATTTTTTTTAGAAATAGGGTAGTTTATATCTCTTTTGTAAATTACCGGTACGCCAAAAATTACGGGACGCTTTTCCGGAACGAAAAATGTTTGCCTTGTCCGCCCGATCCCATGGAGCCCAAGATGGACCGATCGTACGAACAATGACCAAGCTACTAAAGGCCACGCGGTTTGGCAACTTTCGGGTCCGTCAAAATGTTAGCCTCATATGCCCGATTCTGTAGAGCCCAAAATAGATCCGGTCGTACAATTATTGTGCCATTCTTAAAAATCTGGGACATTGGTTTTTCCGGGACGCATTTCCGGTACGTCAAAAATTTCGCCTTCTCCGCGCGGATCAGCAGAGTCAGAGATAGACCAGATCGGACAAACTGAGCATTTCACGAAAATCCGGGACAACGGTTTTTCCGGGACGCTTTTCCGGTACGGTACGTCAAAATATGCGCCTCGTCTGCCCGGTTCCGTAGTCTAAAATAGACCCGGTCGAACAGATATTGCTCCTTTTGTAAAAATCCGGGACAAAAGTTTTTCCGGGACGCATTTTCGGGCCGCAAAAATGTAGTCGACTGCCGTCTTGTTCCGTAGTGTCCAAGATGGCCCCAATTAGAGAAGAATTGCCCGAGTTATTAAGAAAATAATTTTTTTTTGGATTTCCCAAAAATGACCAATCAATTTTCCGGGACACTTTCGGACTCGCTTTGGCCTCCGAAACATTGTGGAAAATTATTTTGAAAATCACACCATTTCTGTACTTTTCCGGGTTTTTTTGGGACGTTGAATTTTCCGGGACGATTTTCTGGGACACGGAAAAATTGGCCTTGTCGGTCCGGTTCTGTAGAGCCCAAGATTGCCCGGATCGGAGAAGAACTGCCCGAGTTATGACGATAAGAAATGGTTTTTGGATCCCCCAAAATGACCAACCACCTTTTTGAGAAATTCAAAGAAATTTTTTGCACACGTCTTAAATTTGATATATCCCGACTATTAATTTGGACCCGGCCCCCTGACGTGTTTGGTTCGACGAAAAACAAAAAATCAAAATATTATAAGTCCCAAATACCCCTTTGGCACCCCAAAAAGGGTGACGTTTGCCCTGGGTCAAGACCCATCAATTTCCCAGCGAAAAAATTCCAAACGTTCGTTTTTTTCCATCCTGCGGTCCCTGTCGTGTTTGTTTGTTTGTTTGCACCTTATTCTTGTATGGGGGGCCAGCACCCCAACCCTTGCCGGGGCTCCGCCCCTGGACCCCGTCGAAGGCAACGCCCCCAAACCCCCGTGCTATTCGACTATTTATTAGTTTGCTTTTTTCTGGATCTGGGGGGCGGGGCCTTAAACACCCGCCGGGGCTCCGCCCCTGGATCTTTGCCTCGCCCGCGCGGTTCCGTAGAGCCCGAGATACGCGTTTCCAAGCAAAGATAGATGGCAGCACTAAAACGCAACATGTCGGACCGATCGGTGATAGAGGCGAGCTGCTTACGGCGGGCGCTGTATATTCAGCTAGGTTCAACTTGATTTTTGTTACATTTCTGATCATTTGCGAAAACATTGATGATTATGTCATATCGTCCGCGTATTTTATTAGTAAAATTCGTAAGTTTTGGGGATCGGCTTTATTAAAAACGGGAATTTAATGGCATTTTAAATTACAACAAATAATTGAGATTATTTGAAGATATTAGCTCGAAAAGAACAAACCACACTGTTAAACTATTAAATACAGAAACAAGTGTATCAAATAATGTTGAAGGATGAAGATCGATGATATTTTGCCAAGAAAATGTTGCCCACCAATACTAATAATTTCAATATTTACTTGATATCTAACAATCAAAAGAGCTTCTAGCAAAATATAGCCCTACACTTGTTTTGCACGTTTTCTACATCGTTTTACAATATAAACGCAATCGGAGTAGGCCTATATGTATATATCTACTATACACTTAGGTACTACTGTTTTTTAAATATAAATTTTATTAAAAGTAGACCTATTGAATAGCAGATGGCCTATTTTTATTATTGTTTTGTATGTCAATAATGGCATGACGCGTCATTCTACAGACAGCTTAAAAATCTTGTATGTCATATCATTTATACTTATTCTATTGTAATAATATAAATCGTATTTTTATTATGATATTATGTACAGTATAATATTATGTAATAAATGAACAATGACAGTAAACGGTATATGTAGGCCTACATTAATTATGTAAGGTAGAAAAGGAGTTGGGACTTGTGCATAAGCCCTTTTGCAATTATTATTATTTTTGTTATTGTTTTGTTATTATTATGACTTTATTTATATTAAATCATCATAATAAAACTAAAGAAGTATATCGCAATTAAAAGTGCCATAAGAAGCGAGCGATACTGTATGTGTGTGTTTACTATGAGTTTTGAACATTCTTGACGGTTTGAATTTGATTTAGTATTTATCGTACCCTGTTAGCCTATATTTTGTATATAGCCCATAAATACCAATGATTTATTATGATATTACAATTAGAGAATTGTAATATGGATACAAATGCCATCCTCGGTGTCTCATAGGTGCATGGGGCGCAGGTCTGAATATAGTAATATTATTCTGGTGAACATGGTCTCGAATCCCGCATATTGGAGAGCGATTTTATCATTTTGGTGCACCCCCATGCTTTTGATTATCATCAATTAACAACATTTTGGGAGAGCAACGACAATGTACCTGTGATTGTACATATTTATAAGTGACAAACACGGAATGACATGTGTTCTTCAGGTAAGCACATAGCGCGCTCCTCCGACTATCACTGATCGGACAGTTGCATTTTTCGCCACCAGGTAGCAACCCCTTTGCTTGGAAACGCGTATAGAACGGATTTGACAATTACTGCGCCTTTATTCAAAAACCGGGACAAAAGTTATTCCGGGACAAATTTCCGGTACGTCAAAATATGCACCTCGTCCGCCCGGTTCCGTAGAGCCCGAGATGAAATTGATCGGACTGTAATTGTGAAAGATATAACAAAACAAAGTTTTACCAAAATATGACCAACCAATATTTTGAAAAATTTCAAAAATGTTTTTGGCCACGTTCAAATGAAGGTGTTTCGAGGCAGTAGCCTTGGACAGGGTCCTCTCACGAAATCGGAAGGAGAAATATACATTAAATTTTTTCAAAATGCCCCAAAAAGGGTGAAGGAATGCTCGGATCACTGTTTTGACTTGCAAAATTACCCCTGTTAATAACTTCTGCTGCGCCGACCGATACGGTTCCATAGATCTCAAGATTGACCCGATTGGTGGTCGAAAATTGCCAGAGCTATTCAAAGAAACAATGTTATTTGGATTTCCCAAAACGATTTTAAAAGAAAAGATAACCTCTGATGCGACCCTCTGACGCCTTGTAGAAGAAGAAAAAAGAAAAAGAAAAAAATTTCCCCCAAAATAACCAACTACTCTTTTGAGAAATTCCAAAAATGTTTTGGCCACGTTCAAATGAAGGTGTTTTGGGGCCGTAACCCCTGATGCGGCCCTCTAAAGCCATTGGTATCGATAAAAAAATTAATGGCTTCAAGATATTGATCAAATGTATTCATATCCGTTTCCAAAATTCCACTGACGCCCACACCCCTTTCCCCCAAACTGTGTCATTGCGGCGTCTAGTCAAAACAGTTCTCGAACCTCGGATGCCCTGGACGCGGCCCTGTGACGTAATTGGAAAGAGCTACACCGAAAAAAGTTAAAAAAATTTCACCAAATATTCAAGTTTTATGTATTGAAAACTCGACCTTACATCCCCCCGCTCCCCCTCCCCCTCCTTCATATCCCCTCATCATGGCCCATTACGACGAACATGCTGGTATGAAACATATTTTCCGCAAAGGGCAAGAAGATATTGATCAAATGTATTGATTTCCATTTTCAAATCCCCCCCCCCCCAAACTGTTCACTGCGGCGTCTAGTGAAAACAGTACTCGAAATTCGGAAGCCTTGGACGCGGCCCTGTGACATAATTGGAAAGAGCAAAACCGAAATAAGTTAATAAATTTCACAAAATATTCAATGTTTATGTATTGAAAACTCGACTTTACACCACCACCACCCTCCCCCCCCCTCCTTCATATCCACTCATCATGGCCCACGACGATGGAAATACTGGTATTAAACATATTTTCCGCAAAGGGCTAGAAGATATTGATCAAATGTATTAATTTCCATTTCAAAAATCACCCCCCAACCCCCCCACCGCCCACCCCTAAACTGTTGTTGGCGCAAGGGCGAGGATGTGCACGCGACCTAGAGTTTTAGTTCAGACAGTTCTAGAACTTCACTAGGTAGGGCTAATTGAGCAGTAGCTCGAGGGGGTGGACTGTAATTAATGAGAGGATGGAATTAGGGGTTGGAGCTAAGAGCAGAGGATCAGTGCCGTAAGCAGAGCTATTTCCACATACCTGGTTGGACGTACTGTTGGACGTGCTGTTGACGAGCGTACTGACTACGTGGTGACGTGAACAGAAGCAGGCAACGTGGTGTTGCAAGGGGCGTGCAGAACGACACTTAAATGTTAATAGCACTTGCACTACACTTGTGAGAATGTAATGTTAATTGGATGAGCGTAGCGAGCGTAGCGAGCGTAGCGAGCGAAGCGAAGATTCCATTTCACTACACTGGAGAAAAAAATCCGTAATGTTTTTTTTTCTTTCTTTCTTTCTTTTTTTTTGTATTTTTGTCTGTCTGTTAACACGATAACGATGCCTTCGAAATCTCTGAACTAAGAACTGCCACCTTTTTGAGCGCAATCGAAAAATTATTTCTCATGAAAATCGCAATTTTACGATTTTTTCCTTTTCTTAAATTACAATTAATTAAAAAAAAATTAAGTTAATTTTTTATTTAATTTGATTTAATTTTTAAAAAAATTTCAACAAAGTTCTGATTTTTTCACAGAACAACAGAAAATCCGCATAACACATGGCAGCTCAATGCACCAATTACGCTCATCCAACAACGCGGCGGGACTTAAGCGTTTTCCTAGTAATAATATATAAACACACGTGAGTTTACCCTCAGAGAGAAGGGTGAGCGCGTTGAGAGAAAGCACACGAAACTAGAGGTAACGTGGCGAGAGGAGCATGTCCTTGCACACAGCTCACAGAGTTCACAGAGTTCTGCAATCGTGGCGATGGTAACTGCAGTCGCAAATCTCGGTGCGGACGTAGATTCTCAGTCAGCACTTTGTGTATAATAGATGCGTATGACATCTGTTGGGGATTAGGTGAACTATGAGGAAGGGAAAGAGAGGGATAATTGAATCGGCGTTAACAACTGTGTAATCGCGGCGTCTAGTCAAAACAGTCCTCGAAAATCGGATGTCTTGCACGCAGCCCTGTGACATAATTTGAAAGAGCAAAACCGAAAAATGTTAATAAAAAATGTCACCAAGTATTCAAAGCTCATGTATTGAAAACTCGACATTACACCCCCCCCCCCCTCCCACCCCCTACTCGCCTACTCCTTCGTATCACAACATGGCTTCGCATCATGGCCCATCACGACGGAAATACTGGTATTAAACATAGTTTCTGCAAAAGGCTTGAAGATATTGATCAAATGTATTATTTTCCATTTCCAAAATCCCCCCCCCCCCAAACTGTGTCATTGCGTCGTCTAGTCAAACCAGTTCTCGAAAATCGGATGCCATGGACGCGGCCCTGTGACATAATTGGAAAGAGCAGAACCGAAAAAATTTCATAAATTTCAACAAATATTAAGGTTTATGTATAGAAAACTCGACTTTACTCCCGACGAAGTGACGAAGTGGGTGCGGGGGGGGGGGGCACCCACTTCGTTCATTATCCCTTATCTTGGCCCATCACGACGGAAATACTGGTATTGAACATAATTTCGTCAAAAGGCTTGAAAATATTGATAAAATGTATTAATTTCAATTTCCAAAATCCCCCCTCGACCCCTGTGTCTGTCTGTGTCTGTGTCATTGCGGCGTTTAGTCAAAACAGTCCGCGAAAATCGGATGCCTTGGACGCGGCCCTGTGACGTAATTGGAAAGTGCAAAACCGAAAAAAGTTAATACATTTCACCAAATATTAGAGGATTAAGTATTTAAAACCCTGCGCTCCCCGAAACGCTGACCACATGTATGATTTTACCCCCGAGTATCTAGTATTGGATATTGCTTTCCTTAGTACTAGGTTGCTTTTTTCATGTATATACAGAGCTCCAAAAATAGGTTTTATGGATCTGTTTGTTAATAACATGTATAGGCATTTGTTTAATTATAAATACGGTATCGTAGCTGGAGATATGAACGCTCGTTTTGGCTCCAATGCATTTGAAAGTGAAAATATCAGTGATGGTGATCAGTGAACATGTGTAACCTCACTCGCATTCCATACAAAAACATATTTCACACTGCAACGTCAGAAAGTAATCTAGACGTTATAGCTTCAAATTGTCACAGTCTTCTTCAAACGTTCGTGCAGTGTCCTGCTTCAGGGTTTTCAAATCACGACCTAATTTACGCTGTATTTTCTCAAAACACTCCTAAATACACACCTAAGTTAATAACATACAGGGACTTTTCTAAATTTGACTCGAATGCATTTTTTTGCGGATGCTCATGAAACAAAGTGGCATGAAATCGCAGTAATCAGGGATATTGACGAAAAGGTAGATACTTTCTCTTCGTTACTCACTGGACTGTATGACAAACATGCTCCCTTAAAACAGTACGGGCTAAGCATCCACCAGCACCGTGGATGACTCTGGACATTAAACGGCTTATAAATGACCGAGACTCTGCTAGGAGAAGCCATTTAAAAACTAAAAACGGTGACGATTATGAGATTTTTCGTGTACTTCGTAATACAACAAAGCAAGCCATCCGAAACGCAAAAATTAAGTACACACACAATTTATTTAACACTTCGAAATCCCCTCCCACCCTTTAAGGCCATAAGATCTTTAGGCATTGGAAAGCAAAGTACACTAACACCTGATGTGTCAGTAACGGCCGAAGCTCTAAACGTTCACTTTACGTCCATTGCTAGAGTCACGGATCCAGATAGAATCAATCATGTAATCAACCGATATAAGTCACAACCTCGACCTGATCGTGAAGCATTTCACTTTTCACACGTCTACCCAAAAGATGTAATTAAAGCTGCAAAACAAATCAAATCGAAAGCCAAGGGCCCCGACAATATTTCAATTACTTTAATACAGAAATGTATATACATTACTTTACCTTCGCTCTTGCATATATTTAATTTTTCTCTTCAGTCTGGTGTTTTTCCAACGCAGTGGAAAATGGCACAAGTTAAACCCATTCCAAAAATGTCAAAACCTGCATCATGCAGTGACTTTCAGACCCATCAGCCTCCTCTGCACGCTAAGTAAAATTCTCGAAAAAATTGTCCACGAACAGCTTCAAGCCTGTCTCTCCAAATATAACGTTTTGAGTAGTTTCCAATCTGGTTTCAGAAAGGGGTATAATACCACTACAGCATTAATTAAAGTCACCGATGACATTCGCTTTGCAATGGACAGGAAAGAAATGACTCTCTTAACATTGTTTGACTTCAGCAAGGCATTTGATTGCGTGCATCACGAGTTGCTCCTTGCTAAACTTGCCAATACTTGCGTGGCGGATGCAACAATTTCCTGGTTCGCTTCTTATCTATCCAATCGGTGTCAACAAGTAGTCTATGACAATTGTGCCTACCCTTGGGTTTCAATATCAATCGGCGTCCCTCAAGGATCAGTCCTTGGGCCTCTAATGTTCTCAATATATATCAACGACATATCTATCAACTTTGTACATTCTAACCATCATATGTATGCAGATGACTAACAAGTGTATGTATATTCACTTTTTATCTCGGGATGCTCTACGCGCCATTGATTGCACAAACAGTGACATATCTAACTTAGTAACTTGACCACAACTTGACTCTCAATGTATCGAAAACGTAGCTAATATTACTTGGTTATAAAAAGCTACTTAGCAAATTAGATAAAGCACTACTTCATCCGATCACAATAAACAATACTATAGTACCCTATCAGCAATCAGTTAACAACCTAGGACTCGAAGTAGACGAAACACTCTCATGGACTCATAATGTAAACAAATTAACAAGGAAAGTCATATCAAGTATGCACCAAGTGAAACGAAATTGTCCATTTCTCCCCTTCTCAGTACGTAAAGTTGTCATTCTGTCTCTTATATTTCCCATTATAGACTATGCATCCGTAGTCTACAATGATTTATCAGTTACACTCAACATTAAATTCCAGAGAGTACAAAACGCATGTGTTCGATTCATTGCTGATGTGAGACGCGACGAGCATATCACACCATATTATATTGAGCTCAAGTGGCTAAAACTCGTCGATAGGCGTACACTATCAATTGTCGTACTTATTTAAAAAAAATGAAGTCGCAATGCCCCCATTACCTCTACAAGTCCTTCAATCGTATGGAGAGTATCCATAATCGCACAAACAGACACACAGCTAACACACTTCAAATACCAAAACATCGTACGGTGAAATACTTCAAATCATTTATCATAACAGCAAGCCGCCTCTGGAACCAATATCTACTGCAAACCTATTCCAAAAATTCAGCCACCATGCTCAGGAGTAAAATCCACCATACTCTACTTTCGACTTACCAATAACAAACCAACAAAAAGGGTATCTTTCAAACATATTATCATTCAGTTATCACAGTACTAGCGTCAGAATATGTACGCTCTATTTATAAATTAGTAACAGGTATTTTATTTTAAGACTAATTATCACTATTATTATTCCTAATATTATTCCTAATTAACATTATGCTTCGGTATAAAATAAACATTGTTTCACTGTAAATATTTGCATTAGTTTTAGCAGTTAAGTGATAATGTTGATAATTCTGGTTTTAGAATCACTATTAGTTAAAGAATATAATATATAATTAAGTACTGGCATGGAGTTAATATTTGTATTAGATTTAGTATACTCTTACGCATAACTTATAATATCATATTGTATATTTCATATGTAACCATACTATGTACCAATACATGTATATTATAGAGGTTGGCTACAATTAAAGGGGCTCCATAGCCCTATGTAGCACGCCTTTAAGCCAATAAATATCAAATATATCAAATATCTCTCTCGATACATTTATATAACAAAATTGTTTCGTTTTTAAAGAAGATTTTATTGTGTTTTACTATTAATTTAATATAGTGTTTCGTAGCAATTATTTATTGTTTATATCTATAGATATACGACACATTTATTTAAATAGGTAAATTTTAAAGAAATTAAACATAATCCCTACCATAAAATATCTTGTATAACATTACATCAAAATTAATCAAATCTACTATAAAAATACATTTATAAAAATATACACAATATATTCTAGATGTTATCGTTTTTATGTTACTTTTTATTGGATCTGTCTAATTATGGCATTCCAGCGTTGCATCTAACTTCTCAGTAAAATCTGTGTAAACTTGAAGGAGTACAGAATAAAACCATCCGGTGAGACTAGTTTTTAACCCAGTGCTACTTTCTACAAACAAATTTTTTTGCAATCAAACTGATGTTTTGAGTTGTTGAGGGGTATGCAGAGTCTGGCCAGGTGGATGCAGATCCGTTAATTAGAATTTACATTAGTAGTGGGGGAGCATAGGGTAAGAAAACATGCTTCCGTGGCAGCTTAGGTGAAAGAGCTATGTATGTGGTATCAATCGATTCGTATTGATCCATAGATAAACAATTTCGATGGTGAGAGTCTTGATTTTTTGGCTGAGACCGGCCATATCTAAAACAAGATGGCCGCCGCTTTCGAATTTTAAACTAGCGTATCTTCGTAAATATTTGACCGATTTCAATTTCAAAAGTACCATTCGAAAGGTAAATGATAGAAATTTAAATAAATGTTTACAAATTTTCACGAAAATCCAATATGTTTGAGGTTATGTTACAAAAACTTTAACTGTTTACTTTACACTTTCTCGTTATGGAACGATATTTACTAGGTAAAAAGGTTTTACATTTTCTCAAGTTGCATTTTTGGTGGATTATTTATTTGTGTTTTCTAATGAATCCATGCATTTAATTTTCTGACAATTATAGCCTGAGTTTATTTAATTGAAGCGATGGCATGTGTAGATGAATATATGCTACTACTGTGTGATCTTTATGTTTCATTACATTTTGTCGAGACACAATTGGTGAAACAATTAGATATTTGGTATCAATCGATTCGTTATGAACCGAAATTAAACAATTTTGATTCAGGTAATTTCGATTTTGATACTGAGACCTTCCCTGGGCAAAAACAAGATGGCCGCCGTCATTGAACATTTAACTAAAATATCTTTGAAAGTATTTCGCCGATTTCAATTGTAAAGGTACCGTTGAAAAGGTAATAAAACGAGCTACAAACGATAGACCAACAATTTTCCAGAAAGTTTATTTTTTTCGAGGTTATGTTTGGTTTGAATTTTTAGTAATTTTAACGATTTTTTCAGAGCACAATAGGTGAAACAACAATGAATGGGGTATCAATCGATTCGTGATCAACCGTAATTTAACAATTTTGATAGAAAAAATTTTGATTTTTTTACTGAGCCCTTCCCATGGCAAAAAACAAGATGGCCGCCGCCAATGAACCTTTTGACTCACATATCAATTAAAGTAAACACCCGATTTTTAATTAACGTATACCGTTGAAAAGGTAATTACATGACGAATAAACTATACCTTTACCATTTTGTTGACACTTTAATATTTACTGAGGTTATGTTACAAAAACTTAAATTATTTACCACACTCGTCATCGTTATGGATCTTATGGCGCATATATCTACATGACCAGAACGGTTTTTGAATATATTTGGCTTGTTTATCCATAGCATATCTCTTTATGTATTCAATGAGTCCTTACATTTTATGTTCCGACAAATACATCCCGAGATAATGTATTTGAAGCGACGGCATGTGTAAATGAATAATATATGCATCGAGTATTTGATCTTGATGTTTGAAACACATTTCGTTGAGGCACAATAATTGATTAAAGAATTATGTATCTGGTATCAATCGATTCGTTATGAAACGTACTTTTAACAATTTTGATGAGGTACCCGTCGCAAAAAACAATATGGCCGGCGAAAAAAAACTTTGTAAGTTTTATATTTTCTAAGGTAATTGACAGACCAATTTCAAAAGTACCGTTGCAAGGGAAATAGAGTAGCAAAAAATTATAAACTTGGAATTTTCACGAAACTTAAATATTAACTGAGGTTATCTTGTTGTAGGAAACTATGACGCTGTTATGTTATATAAGAGAAACGGACCGAATAGGAAAAATTCTTGCTAAACCAAACAAAAAAACACTTACAGAAAGATAGGAGAGTTGTTTTATATTTATTTATTTATAATATTGTTTGAAGATTATGTTTTCTTTCTGCTGTGTACGGTCGTGGCCGATTTCTCGTCGCCATCCTAGCATTTGCTCTTCGGACTATGGGAAACCACGAAAACCATGTCAGGATGGAAGCTGTCTCGGAATTTCGAAGAATCATTCTTAGTTTAGAAATTTACGAACTTTTCTACACGTGTTGAGTATTACTGCCTTTTGAGTCTCGAAGTATACATTGGGTTGAAGATCTAGGTGTTTAATGCTTTCATGTAGCTTCTTCGGTATGATGCCGTTGGCTAATATAATGAATGGGATTGTATTAACCTTTTTCTGTTTCCACATCTTCTTGATCTAAATTGCAAGTTCACTATACTTGTCAATTTTTTTCTTCCACGTGGTCTCGACGTTATGGCACATTGGGACAGCAACGTCGATAAGGGTAGTTTCTTGTTTCTTCTTGTCAATTATTATAATATCCGGTCTGTTGTGATGTATCGTTTGGTCTGTTATAACTGTGCGGTCGTAAAATAATTTGAAATCATTACTATCTAGTACTTTCACTGGTTTGTATTTGTAGTAAAGTCTGTGTGTGGCAATGAGTTTGTACTTTATTGCTAGTTTTTGATGAATAATGTTAGCTACTTGGTTATGTCTGTAGAGGTATCTGTTTGACATAGTGACTTGCACCCGGATATGATGTGTTCGCTTGTTTCACCCCTTGCACGACATTTTCTACATTGATCATTTACTGTCGCATCTTGTATTATGTATTTTTTATAATTGTTTTTCGCAATCACTCTGTCTTGAATAGCCATCATAAAACCTTCTGTTTCTCCAAATAGTTCCCCGTTGTTTAACCACCTATTTGATGCTTTAATATCTACGTGATCTTTGTGTAGTTCATCATAATGTCTCTTGTGTAGGGTCTTTTCTGAGAGACGTTACTCTTTTGCAGCGTCAGTTATGAGGTTCCCTTGTAGATTAACATTTTCGTTTGCTAGATTGAGTGGAGTTAATGATTTGTCAGCTAGCACCACAGCCCTATGTAGTGTGGATTGGTTGCTCTTTGTAAAAAAGTATTTTCTTAAAATGTCTATTTGTTTATAATATAAGTTGTTCAGATCAATTAGGCCCCGTCCTCCTTTTTCTCTTGGAAGTGTCACTCTCTCTATTGCTGATTTAGGATGATGTATTCTGTGTTTGGTAAGTGTAGTACGAGTTAATATTTCCAACGCGTGGATGTCTGTCTGCGTCCATTTAATGATTCCGTATGAATATGTCAGTACTGGTATAGCATATGTATTTATTGCTGTGATCTTGCTTTTACCGTTTAGTTGCGTCTTCAGGATAGACTGTAGTCGTTTCTTGTATGTATCTATTAATTTTTCTTTTATTACTTTATGTTCAATTCTGGCAGCTTGTGAGAATCCTAAATATTTGTATACATCGTTATCGTCCATTATTCCAATCCTATTTCCATCATCTAGCTGGAACTCTTCTGCTTGCGTAACCTTACCCTTTTCGATATGTAGCGTCTTACATTTGTCTACTCCAAACTCCATGCAGATATCTTGACTAAATTCTAATGTTGTATTGACTAGACTGTTTAGTTGAGCAAAATTTGATGCATACAACTTTAGATCAACCATGTAGAATAGGTGAGAAATCGTGTGACATACCATATTATTGTCCTTAATTTTAAATCCGTATGTTGATTCGTTAAAGGTGGGCTGTCACGAATATGAAATGTGCTCATACACGCAAAAAGTCGAACGCCGCAAACGCGAAGTCTCTACGATTTCTCATCAGTGTGCTAGGACGATTTAGCTCTCGGCAGCCGATTTCGTGACGTCACCGCTACTACTCGTGGGCCAGCGCCAGGCTTGCATACTTGCACCACGCAGTGTGAGTTACGCGCTTGTCTCGCTCCGCGGGCTTGTCGTTTACCTTCATTGTCATTAATTTTGTCCACCCTCCATCAGATGTTCTTCTAGTGTTATTATGACAACATACACATCAATATTGTGCACACAATATTACACACAATAAATTAAACACAAACACAAATTATACACAATATTATGGCTGTGAATGTGTCTAGGAGGGTATTTAATCGCGTTATTGTCTTTGTAGTGAGTGTTTCTTGGTTAAAATTGTTATAATTTGACTTTTAACATGCCGTGCTGTTCAGTCTTCAAGTGTTAAAAGAGTCATGGACAAGTAATTGACGGAAGACGAATCAGTTTTCACAAGTTTCCAAGCAGGGTTCGATCTCCAGTCCGTCACAAAGCGTGGGTGAATAAAATCAGTTAGTTTGGTTTTACGCCAAGTGTGACTTCGGTGGTATGTTCCAATCACTTTTCTCCTGCCGATTTGATGTATAACATGAAGAGTAAGAGCATGCATGGCCAAAGCTATTAAAGCTGTCGAGAAGAAAGCACCTGGTTTGAAAGACTGGAAACCAAATAATTTAATCAACCATTTGTGGTGGTCATTGATGACCTGCAATGGCGACGACGTTGTTTTGGTCTAAAGTTCAAATCTGTTCTCTCACACATTCATGGGAAGGCAATGCTCATTCCACTGTGTACCCGTGACGATTTCGACGAGGATAGGGAGAGGGACGTCGACCGGATAGATGAGAACTCTCCACGATTTTAGAGTTTTGTCGAACATCATTCTGGACAATACATTCCTTCAGTACTTGCGGCATACAAAGCACTATTGTCTCACGAGCAACCAAAAATTGTTTCATAATGAGCGGCTAAAATACTTGCCAAAGAAATCAGCCTTACTCTCCGATGGTATGGTACTCCGCGGCATGTTGGCGATCATCGATCATTATAAAAACGTTGGGCGGGATGTCCATCGCACGCGAACGCTATATTCCAAGTTGGTAAAGAAGTATAATCCGTGAGGAGTGAGGACAAGTGTTATTGGCGTTCGTCAGAGGTGACATAAGATGTGTCCATTGATGATGATCCTGTTCTTGTTGATGTGTCTCAGAACATCTCTCCAATTCCCCGGCCATCATTAGAAGAAATGCAAATGTCCGATTCTCAAGATTCCAAGAGTACTAAAGATAGCATCGTGCGCGGTGTCCTTTGAACAGTATATGTATATAATAATTATATTGTTGGATTGCGCGGTGTTCTTTGAACAGTACAATACATCATTGCATATAATATTGTTTTTGATTGCGCGGTGGCGGTATCCTTTGAACAGTGAGGAACTGAGGTGAGCGACATTTTTACTTTCCCAAATTTTGTTGTTTGGTGGACACCTGAAGAATATTTTTAAATCTAGGTGGTAATTTCATTTAAATCAATGATAATTGCGACATTATGCCTCTCAATGCAAGTTACAATAAAACATGAAATCCCAAGCAGTGTCTTGTGACAATGTTCACGAGTCGACAGCGGCTAGTTATACGCGCTTATGCGTGCCCGGCAAGGGATCTGCGCGCGCATCCAAGAGTCGACTCGTAGCGGTGACGTTTCACCCCCACCACTTCTAAAAGAACACTCCCGCTAACTTCCGAACCGAAACTCCGTTTGAATTCTAGTTTTCGACGCTCTATTCAATCTTACGACAACTCAAAGTTAATTAAATAATATGAGCATGGTCGAAAATCATCTTCAACCGTGACAGACCACCTTTAAGCATATGCAACAGTGGGTTTAATGACAGACAAAACCATAATGCACTTAATGAGTCACCTTGCAAAATGCTACGTTTAATTTGGATTGGATCTGAAGTTATCTGCTGGTTTTTCATATTTAGTTTTAGTGTTGTTCTCCATGTCTTCATTACCGTCTTCAAAAAGTTTACAATTACTGGGTTGATTATTATTTATTTGTAAAATCTGAATAAGCCATGTGTGTGGTGTTGAGTCATAAGTTTTTTTTGTAGTCAATGTAGTTTACGTGAATATTCCTTTTCTTATTGTGTGCCTGATTCATTACAGTAATAATAAGTTGTTCCTTACATCCCTGTGAGTTCTTACAGCATCCTTTTTGTTCCTCGGCCATGATCTTCGCAATGATTATATACTTTATTTGTTATGCATGAAGTCAATATTTTATATATAGTTGGTAGAAATGTAATTGGCCGATATTGTATTGGGTTCTTCGTATCATTATCCTTCGGTTTGAGAAAGGTTACTCCTTCAGTAAAGAATTCGGGTATTTCTTTAACTCCATTTATAAACTCGTTGATACATTTTCTAATTTGATTGTGAGTAGTATTGAATTTTCTTATACCAAAAATTTTGAATATTGTCATTACCTGGTGCTTTCCAGCTATGTGTAGCACTGACTGTCGACTTTAATAATCATCAATAGTTATACCTTCGAATCTCATCTCATTAACATCGCTTATCCAAGCTATTTCGTCTTGAATCCATTGTGCTTCCTGGTTGTGTGCTGCCGGGTTACCCCATATTCCTGTCCAAAACTCTTCTATCTCTGTCTTAGTTGGTGTTCCATTTCCTATTATTTCTTCGGTACTAGATAGTTTTTGGTATAACTGTTTTTCACTTTCTTTAAACATTCGGTTTTGTTCTTTTCTAATACTACATTTTTTATATCTTTTTAATCTCTTAGCTAGAGCACTTACTTTTTGTTTAAGTGTATCCAAATATTCGTGAATGAATTCGTTAAGTGTTTCATGCTTTGTGTGAACCTTGAATCTTTCAAATATATTTTGGCAGTATCTTATCACATTTTTAGATCGATTACCCATTCGGTATTGTTCCAGTCGACCGATATCTCTCCTAAACTCAACGATTCTAACAACTAGTCGCTTTTCCCATTTCGTAATTTTCTTCTCCTGTTTTGTCATTGAAGATGTTGCAGATTTTACCTTTAAGCCCAAATATCTAACCACTGCTACAGCGGCACAATAAATTGCCGCATGAACGTCTGCAAATGATAGTTCGTCTTGTGTGTAATCTGATAAAATATGTGTGTTCATTATATGTACCGCTGTATTCAGTTCCTTTGAATACTTGGGTTTAGGTAATATGGTCATCGTGATTAGTGTGTTTCTATATGCGCAAACTCGGACATGGCTGTTGCAAATGCAAAAGTTAGGATGTTCTTAAGATTGATAATGTCAGGTGTATTTTCTATTGCGTTTTGAGCCAGCGGTTTAGCCGAGCTCGTTTAACCGGTTCCCACTCGAACACCGAAGTTAAGCAGAATCGGGCGTGGTCATGTAAATGCTAAATTTATGATAATTCCTTGCTTAAGTTACAAATAATGCCTATAAATGAATATATGCCTACCACTAACTGTCAAAAATTAACAAAATTCAACTGTTTCAATGCAATTTACAGCCTAGGTCTAGACAACGATATAAAACTACAAAATAATGGTATAAATACTAAAAACTTATACTTCCCTTCAATGTCACTTGTAGTACGTCACTAGTAGATCAAGATGATGTCAAAATTTGAGATGGAATGCTTGTATTTCAGCGGCAATAGAAATTTAACCAGCAACTTATCTCGAGCTTGACTAGTTTGTAACCCCAACAATGTTGGGGTTTTTTTATTATTATTATTATTATTATTATTATTATTATTATTTTATTGGATGTATTTCATACAAACTCGGTCAAAACCGGAGCTAACATGTTGTACGGACTTACGTCAAGTACTTCCATGTGTATCTATATTACATACCTACATTATTACTTTGTCTTAACTCTAACTAAAATAAGTCATTTATAATATAGTTTGTAGATGATGTTTTCTTTCTGCTGTGTACGGTCGTGGCCGATTTCTCGTCGCCATCCTAGCATTTGCTCTTCGGACTATGGGAAACCACGAAAACCATGTCTGGATGGAAGCTGTCTCGGAATCTCGAAGTATCATTCTTAGTTTAGAAATTTACGAACTATTCTACACGTGTTGAGTATTACTGCCTTTTGAGTCTCGATGTAAACATTGGGTGGAAGATCTAGTTGTTTAATGCTTTCATGTAGCTTCTTCGGTATGATGCCATTAGCCGATATCACGTATGGGATTGTATTTACCTTTTTCTGTTTCCACATCTTCTTGATCTCAATTGCAAGTTCACTATACTTGTCAATTTTTTTCTTCCATGTAGTCTCGACGTTATGGCACATTGGGACAGCAACGTCAATAAGGGTAGTCATTGTTTCTTCTTGTCAATTATAATTATGTCCATATCCGGTCTGTTGTGATGTATAGTTTGGTCTGTTATAACTGTGCGGTCGTAATATAATTTGAAATCTTTGCTATCTAGTACTTTCTCCGGTTTGTATTTGTAGTAAGGTGTGTGTGTATCAATGAGGTTGTACTTGATTGCTAGTTTTTGGTGAATAATGTTAGCTACTTGGTTATGTCTGTAGAGGTAATCCGTTTGACATAGTGACTGGCACTCGGATAAGATGTGTTCGATTGTTTCACCCCTTACGCTACATTTTATACATTGATCGTTTACTGTCGCATCTTGTATAGTGAATTTTTTATAATTATTCGTTGCAATCACTCTGTCTTGAATAGCCAGCATAAAACCTTCTGTTTCTCCAAATAGGTACCCCTTGTTTAACCACCTATTTGATGCTTTAATATCTACGTGACCTTGATGTAGTTCATCATAATAGGGAACCTAAGTTTTGAAGGCGGGAAAGAAATTGGTTCTCTCTGGTCTCAGCGCCCATAAGAATTAGCATGGTACGAAAATGTAACTCGCCGTATCTTTTGACTCGCGCAAAAGAAATCTAAACCAATAACATCACAAGATGCATAATTTTGTGAAGAAGATGATGGCATTCTACTTTGCTCGATGACGCTTCCTAAATTCAAACTATTATGAGTTTAATGGACCCATGTTTGCGCGCTGTCGCAAATGTACTCGGACTGAGCGGCAACCTAAGCGAGACGCAGCCACGTTGTGTGTAGCTGTGGCATCCTAGCATACCACGCGCCTGTCCATGGTTGCTAAATGTACTTTTCATTCAAGATTTTGTTGGCACATTAAAGGATATTTTATTAGTATTGTATAATCCTAGTACAACCCAGTGATTTCCTCTAGTAGCCACAAAGCAAGTCGGATACCAAATGTTATGCTGATGCCACGGACAAAATGTTTTTACGTGCTTTTTTATGAGCAGTTTGGAAGGTTTGGCAACAGTGTAAATGTAGAGTTCACTTCGACTCAAAAAAAATGTCATTAATATTTGTGATAGAGCAGAGTTATGTATATCCACGCAAAGAGGAAAGATTATAGTTTCTTACAGTATGAATATAATTCCGGTCCGTGGTCGGGTTCTCGCGCTATCGCTTACGAAACATTTAGCACGGGTCAATCGCCTATACCACGCTGACCGGAGAGAACCAGACAACGCCCACTTAGGTTCCCTATGTCTCTTGTGTAGGGTCTTTTCTGAGAGTCATAACTCTTTTGAAGCGTCAGTTATGAGTTTCCCTTGTAGATTGACATTTTCGTTTGCTAGATTGAGTGGAGTTAATGATTTGTCAGCTAGCACCACAGCCTTATGCAGTGTTGATTGGTTGCTCCTTGTAAAAAAATATTTTCTGAAAGGGTCTAGTTGTTTATAATATAAGTTGTTCAGATCAATAAGGCCTCGTCCTCCTTGTTCTCTTGGAAGTGTCAATCTCTCTATTGCTGATTTAGGATGATGCATTCTGTGTTTAGTAAGTGTAGTACGAGTTAATATTTCCAGCGCGTGGATGTCTGTCTGTGTCCATTTAATGATTCCGAATGAATATGTCAGTACTGGTATAGCATATGTATTTATTGCTGTGATCTTGCTTTTACCGTTTAGTTGCATCTTGAGGATAGATTTTAGTCGCTTCTTGTATGTATCTATCAATTTTTCTTTCATTACTTTATGTTCAATTCTGGCAGCTTGTGAGAATCCCAAATATTTGTATACTTCGTTATCATCCATTACTCCAATCCTATTTCCATCATCTAGCTGGAACTCTTCTGCCTGCGTAACCTTACCCTTTTCGATATGTAGCGTCATACACTTGTCTACTCCAAACTCCATGCAGATATCTTTACTAAATCAACTGAAGTCCAAACTCCATGCAGATAAACTGTTTAGTTGAACAAAATTTGATGCATATAACTTTAGATCATCCATGAAGAATAGGTGAGAAATTGTGTGACATACCATATTATTGTCCTAAATTTTAAATCCGTTTGTTGATTCGTTAAGCATATGCGACAGTGGGTTTAATGACAGACAAAACCATAATGCGCTAAATGAGTCACCTTGGAAAATGCCACGTTTAATTTGGATTGGATCTGTAGTTATCTGCTGGTTTTTCATATTTAGTTTTAGTGTTGTTCTCCATGTCTTCATTACTGTCTTCAAAAAGTTTACAATTACTGGGTTGATTTTATATATTTGTAATATCTGAATAAGCCATGTGTGTGGTGTTGAGTCATAAGCTTTCTTGTAGTCAATGTAGTTTACGTGAATATTCCTTTTCTTATTGTGTGCCTGGTTCATTACAGTAGAGTCGATAATGAGTTGTTCTTTACATCCCTGCGAGTTCTTACAGCATCCTTTTTGTTCCTCGGCCATGATATAGTATTCTTCGCAGTGCTTATATACTTTATTTGTTATGCATGAAGTCAATATTTTATATATAGTTGGTAGACATGTAATTGGCCGATACTTACTTGGGTTCTTCGTGTCATTATCTTTCAATTTGAGAAAGGTTACTCCTTCAGTAAAGAATTCGGGTATTTCTTTAACTCCATTTATAAACTCGTTGAGACATTTTCTAATTTGATTGTGAGTAGTATTGAATTTCTTATACTAAAAATTATGAATATTATCATTACCTGGTGCTTTCCAGCTATGTGTAGCACTGATTGTCGACTTTAATTCATAACAGTTATACCTTCGAACCTCATCTCATTAACATCGCTCATCCTAGCTCTTTCGTCTTGAATCCATTGTGCATCCTGGTTGTGTGCTACCGGGTTACCCCATATTCCTGCCCAAAACTCTTCTATCTCCGTCTTAGTTGGTGCTCCATTTCCTGTTATTTCTTCGGTACTAGATAGTTTTTGGAAAAAAAACTGGTTTTCCTTTTCTTTGAACATTCGGTTTTGTTCTTTTCTAATGCTACATTCTCTATATCTTTTTAATCTCTTAGCAAGAGCACTTACTTTTTGTTTAAGTGTATCCAAATATTCGGGAATGAATTTGTTCAGTGTTTCATGTTTTGTGTGAACCTTGATTCTTTCAAATATATTTTGGCAGTAGAGTACCACATTTTTAGATCGATTACCCATTCGCAATTGTTCCAATCTACCGATATCTTTCCTAAACTCATCGATTCTACCAATTAGTCGCTGTTCCCATTTCGGAATTTTCTTCTCTTGTTTTGTCTTTGAAGAGGTAGCAGATTTTACCTTTAAGCCCAAGTATCTAATCACTGCTACAGCTGCACAGTAAATTGCCGCATGAACGTCTGCAAATGTTAGTTCGTCTGTATGCTGATAAAATATGTGTGTTCATTTTGTGTACCGCTGTCTTCATTTCCTTTGAATGCTTGGGTTTAGGTATGTATGGTCTTTTGTTTGGTTCTACGTGCGCAAACTCTGACATGGCTGTTGCAAATGCTAAAGCTAGGATGTTCTTTAGATGGATAATGTCAGGTGTATTTTCTAATACGTTATTCATATCTACCTCTTGTGTTTGATCGTCTAGTCGTTCTGGGTGTCTTGATCTTCTGAATGGTTTGGCATTTCTAGTTGTTCTGGACCTTCTGGTAGGTCTGGTTTTTCTGGTAGGTCCGGACGTTCTGGGTAATATCTCTATTAGTTCAGGATATATACCCAAATCAGTACGCCACCGCGTGCTTGACCCGCGTGGTGACCTTTGACCTCTGCCCACCATCATCTTTATCAAATACCGAGATGCACACAAAGCAGAGGTGATGAAATGATATTTCAATAACTGAATCAAGCAAACAAGAGGGTAATATCCATATTAGTTCAGGAGATATATAGTCAAAACCATGCGATGCGGCGCGCATGACCCGCGTGACCTTTGACCTCCATCTACCGCCTTCTGCACCAAATGACGAAATGCACATAATACAGGGATGATGAAATGGTAATTCAGTAACTGACTCATCCAAACTGGAGGGTAATATCTCTATTAGTTCAAGAGATATAACCAAAAGAGTACGATGCTGTGCGCATGACCCGCGTGACCTTTGACCTCCACCTACCGCCACCCGCATCAAATGCCAAGATGCACACAAGGTAGATGACATTACTGACGTTCATACGAACATTTTGATACCTGTGTGCTGCTTCTACTCAAAAAGTTTAGCAAAATCGGTTTCTAGAGGTCTTTTTCAGGTCTGCCGCCAGACTACTTATATCCTTGGTGCTTAATTCCTGCACTGTACTATTGCACCGGCTCCAGAGCGCGTGCAGAAGTTCATGAACTTGAACATATTGCACTAGCTCAGTCTGCACTTTTCAGGCGAACGGCGACCATCTTCTTGCACAAAGACAGGTGGACGGTGAAAAGTGCAATAACTCAGATTCGTGCAGATAGTGTATTACAGGCGAACTAACCAATGCAGCTGCGTACTGCCAAAATTCAAACCATCATATGAAATTACCTAGTTTGACAGGTTTTGTACAATTTTGTAATGTCATTAAAAAATTCAGGCTCCATCACAAAACGTTACACAAAATCAAAAACGTAAATCACAGCTCCTATGTAGTTTCGTAAGAAACATAATATTATTCTCCATTCAATTGATATAATCAAGAGTGTTTTAGAAAAAATAAATTCCACTACTTGTTGTGTATTAAAAATCGTTCACTGATCATAATGTTTAAATCATTGCTTTTTTAGATTGTTGATCAAAAAAGACTACATAGGAATTCTCAGTCGCTATTTCAATTCTTAGTAGTGTTTTGTTTAATATTACCAAAATTAAAATTGATATTGATTAAATATTGATGGTAGTCTTTCCTTCCAAGTTACGTACTAATGTGTTTGACCGCAGATCTCACGAGCGGACAAAGGACGACCTGGAGACAATCTACGAAGAAATTGTGCACATTGAAACGCTCTCTCACCTGTCAAACTCTGTCAAGCGAGAGCTGTCATCGGTCATAGAATTTGAGGCTCACTTCGAGGCGGGCAAAGTCTGTAAGTAGGACACAACACAACCACACACCTTTCATCTGTCATAGTCTTTGAGGCTCACTGCAAGGCGGGCAAAGTCTGTAAGTAGGACACAACACAACACACCCCTGTCATCTGTCATAGTCTGTGAGGCTCACTGCAA
>JAMZAV010004995.1:0-70825 GCA_024449915.1 Sweltsa coloradensis
ATTGTGTACTAATTCTAATAGCATCAGAACAACTAATGAATTCCTTGAGAATTATTTATTGTTCAGCGGCTTAACTGTCATGTCGAATAGGTAGATCAAAAATTTTGTGGTTTTCAAAAGTTTTCAGACTGCTTATCATAAGCTGTCTCACCAGAAGCAATCCATTTCGCAGTTTCCGTACTGATTTTACGGTACCTGCTACACTTGAATTGCTTTTGCAATCGCAACTGATGATATTTAAAAATGTTGTGTTCTCTTTGAATGATTTAATTGTCAACATTCTAGGTAATTTTGTACTAGGTTGGTAGTTTTTAACCATAGTTTCAAGGGTAATATCTGGTTCAAATAAAGACCTAGGTCTTTTCTTGATGGTAATTGTTTGTTTTGGGGATGGGAAATGGGTGATTGGGGTCATTAAGATTTTCCATAGTAGAAAAGGGGACAACCTACAAAATTTTCCCGAAAAAGACTCAACTAGCCCACGTTGGTTCTACCACATAGGGCCTTGTAAACATTAAAGATTTCTTTTTTTATCAGAATGGTATGTAGGAAAGAGCACAATTTTATGTCCGGACCAAAGACATAGACGCAATAGATCTTTTACCAGTGTGGTCGGCTCCCGACCCTTCTCTTCCCATAGCTCTCCACATTGGTACATACCAACCTACTAGTGCGGCGGTCGAAGGCTAAAAAGACGCATATTTCAGCTTGACCATACAGGCGGTACTATTTCGCGAAACCAAATAAAATCGTCGGCTACTTCATCACCCACTAGAAAATGACGTTGTGGTCTCGAAATGCGTGTACGTCATAGATTTACGACGCCATCTTGGATGCGCGGCGTCGATCGCACTTTGCGTTACAAAATCATGTTGTAAATTCTGTAATTTTTGGATTATAAAAATGAAATGTAGTGCGTTGTATTCACAAGACATGGCGTACATCATGTTAAAATTATTTGGATGGCAACAATATATCAAGGTGAAAAATCAACAATTGCGGGGAAAATTAACATTTTCAGAATTACACTAAAATGTTCTATATTTTTTTACAGTTAAACCATCAACATTTTCTTAAGACACGGGGATAGATTTTAATTGCGGAATTTATTCGTGAACACGTCCGTATTTTTCATTTTGCTTAAATGCAAATACTTTGGTCGCTTTGGTGGTAAACGTGATGAAAAGCGTAGCGTGCGGCAAACTACAAAACTGGTCGAATCCTTATTGTTGGATGCATTTTTATACAGATCCTGGCGAATAGAGACGTGGAATCTTGACCCGGTCAAGTTTTCTCTTCCTATCCTGTTAGTGTTTACCTTAAGATAAAATAATCTTGGGTAGACATTTGTAATTTTGGGCAAAATATTTTTACGACGCATCTTGTTTTAGGCATATGCATATATAGTACACGCTTTTGATTTTCATTTGTTTTCTATTATAATTATGACAGTTTTAACAAATCTGACGTGTTATTTGGATTTTTCATAAAATTTCCTATTTATTGAAACAAATTTTGTCAGCCTGTATTATGAGATTATTTGTAGGAAATTACATTTTATTAGTCCTTCAGCCAAGTACAATATTTAAGTGTGTTTGATGACGGACGAATAAATGTTCACATATTCATAAATAATGTTATTGGAAAATTATTTGTTCATAGAGTTGTCTTAGGTTTGTCCCATGACACTAATGGTAGCCATTTTACAAGATGGCCACCAAATATATTGTATAGACATTTATGATAGAAAGTTAAATTGGGTAAACATATAATAGTTCTTATCGATCATTGGAAAACGAATTTCCATTACGACCATTACAAATAAAACGCAGTGACAGTAATGGCGACCATTTTAGAAGATGACCGCCAAATATATTTTTCTTAACGTAGTGCTTTTAACAGGATCTTGAAATTTAATACACACATGGGGCATGATATTAGAATCAGGGTTTTTTTTATGTAGCCATATGAAATTGGCGCTGTGGAAGCCATTTGGCGAAATTAAATGTTTGGTTTAGATTTTGTAATGTACAATGCTTCTTGTTTTATGTGCATGATAGGACAAACGCTTTTGAATAGCTTTCAAATAAAACCAACTAATTTGTAAATATTTTACTTGCATTGAGATGTAATGTATACTTTGCACGAATGAATATTCACGAAATTACTAAATTGTTATGCCAACTGTACCTTATGAGCAGAGGTAAGGTATTTGTGGTAAGAACGTATTTTACTTTATATCCTGCATTGGTCCCACTGTGTAAATTTGAGATTGCCTTATTTTTAAAACAATCCATTGCATGCCCCATGTGTATTCGTATTCATGCATTCTGCTCGATCGTAATTACTCACATTAATTTGTACAACGCTCCGGAGAAAATTAAAAATGAAATATGCGAATTCTAAAATACACAAAATACTGACATTTTTGGATGAGCGAAACGAAGACTTCAATTTCACTGACCCTCAAATATTTAGCTCCAATGTTTTTATTGTTTGTTTGTTTTTTTGTTTTTTTCTACCGGGCAAACGGCATATACGATCTTGATGAAAATTGGAGGGGACCATCGAAATCTCGAACTTAGACCTGCCAAGTTTTTTTGGGTACAATCGAAGAAATATTTCTCATGAATATCGTACTTTTAGGTTTACGATTTTTTTTCGATTTTAAGTGCGATATTTTCGTAAACTTTGAGCCGATTCCTACCAAACGGGTAGCTACAACGTTCATATTTGTATGGACATTAAGGTTATGGTGATGTATTGCTTTTTGAAAGAAAATAGATAAAAAGTTTACCAGAATCCATAGCATAAAGGTTTTAATATTAATGTGAGTTTTTAGAGGTTTATAATAACAATTAACAAGAACAATAGAAACTTGACAACAATCACCTACAATGCATTCAAAAAGAATTGCAAAGGGAAAAGTGATCCCACGCAAATTAAAAACTTATTAAAAAAGCTCCTCCATCAACGCGACTAAAAAAAAGCGTTTTGCGAAGCTTCCTTATCCATTAAAATGTGAAAGTAATTGGAAAAATGGCTTAAATTGCCTAAGAATAGGCTTGTTCAATAGACCATTTTAACTTTTTATAGAGGTAAATAATATGTTAAATATACCATCTTATCATTCTAATCAATGTTTGTTTGTTAATATCCTGCATAGTTTCATGCAAAGAAGGGACATCGAACAAACAAACACTGACAGGAAAGGCTGGTCTTTTGAACCAACCTGTCTCTCGTTTACTGTAGCAATTGATGGTAACTAGGCCGCTTCGCGAACGCTTTTTTTAGTCGCGTTGATGATGAGCTTTTTAATAAGGTTTTAGTTTGCGTTGGATTACTTTACCTTGTTTGAATGCATTGTAGGTGATTGTTGTCAAGTTTCTATTGTTTCTTGTTAGTTGTTATTATAAACCTTTAAAAACTCATATTAAAACCTTTATTCTATGAATTCTGGCTAACTTTTTCAACTTTTTCTTTCAAAAAGCAATACATCACCATTACCTTAATGTCCATGTGAAATATGAACGTTGTAGCCCCACCCGTTTGGTAGCTAGGAATCGGCCAAAATGTCACGAAAATATCGCACTAAAAATCAGAAAAAAATCGTAAAAGTACAATAATCATGAATATATTTTTTTCGATTGTACCCAAAACGTGGCAGGTCTAAGTTTAGAGATTTCGAAGGTCCCTTAATTTTCATCAAATCGTATATGCCGTTTGCCCGGTAGAGAGCGAACAACAGACAAAAATACAACAACAAAAAAAACACCCAGCTAATTTTTTGGGGGTCAGTGAAATTGAAGTCTTCGCTTCGCTCATTATGGACCAGTAGTATAAGTAGTTTTAGGGCGCTTCACGGCAAAGATTGACCAATTAATGCAGTGGATTAGAACAAAAAGCACCAATAAGTAAATTTAAACATCTAACTAAAAAAGTGAAAAAGTCTACAGAAAAAATAAGTTCTGATGCGATGAAATGTGAGTGTTTTGTGATTTTAGAATTCGCATAACATGTAATTTCAAATTTTCTCTAAAGCGTTGTACAAATAATGTGAGTTCTTACAATCGTGAGAATACATGCATGTCTCGTGAAGACTCTTCCTAGTTGCAAATTATATTTTGCCAAGTTTTTTAAGGTGTGTTTCGGGGCAGTGTACGTTTATGAATTGAGAATACTCAAATGTAGAAAGATACACGAGCTTGGCCCTTCTATTAGATCCTCATTTATTTTGAGTGTGTAAGGTTTGGCTTCTATTACAAGGTTTTTGTATGCGATGGGATCTTATTACTTTTTCAAATTCCATTGCAAATTATTTTTGTTAAAATAGAATAATTATTATTTTAATAAAGTAGTATTAATTGCTAAAGTAATACCAATAAGCAATGGAATGTAAAATATCTCGTCAACCATAACACTTGCTTTTTGTTTTGCATTGTAGGTGATTATATCAAGTTTCTATAGATACTTGTTTATTATATGGTACATGAAAAAAGCTTCTATTATTAAAACCTTTATTTCAATGCTTTTCAGCTATTTTTAAAAACAATTTCTTTCAAGTGCACTACACAGCCATAATCGCTCACTCGTTTTGGTCAGAATTGCTGGCCAATTGACGAATAAGACAATAAGACGACATAAGTAGTAACCAGCGTGTTCACCACATATAAAAAAAGAAGGATTAATTATCGTACCCCAATCAAATTTGGCATTGTGTTATCAGGTACCTACATTTCCTCGATATGTGTTTTAGGGTTCATAACACTAATCATGATGACTGAGTGACACCTCCAAAAACACACCAACTCGGATTGCTGCATAATGTGCATGAGTGTGTAAGCACACGTTGCTCGGATGCGGCGCACTAACGGGCACTTAGATAGTACATATATTTGGCAGCCATCTTGTAAAATGGCTACCATTAGTGTCATGGACAACCTAAGACAACTCTATGTAAAATAATTTTCCAATAACATTTATATATGAATATGTGAACATTTATTCGTCCGTCATCAAACACACTTAAATATTGTACTTGGCTGAAGGACTAATAAAATGTAATTTCCTACAAATAATCTCATAATAGTCCCAGGCTGACAAAATTTGTTTCAATAAATAGGAAATTTTATGAAAAATCCAAATAACACGTCAGATTTGTTAAAACTGTCATAATTATAATAGAAAACAAATGAAAATCAAAAGCGTGTACTATATATGCATATGCCTAAAACAAGATGGCGTCGTAAAAATATTTTGCCCAAAATTACAAATGTCTACCCAAGATTATTTTTATCCTTAAGGTAAACACTAACAGGATAGGAAGAGAAAACTTGACCAGGTCAAGATTCCACGTCTCTATTCGCCAGGATCTGTATAAAAATGCATCCAACAATAAGGATTCGACCAGTTTTGTAGTTTGCCGCACGCTACGCTTTTCATCACGTTTAACACCAAAGCGACCAAGTATTTGCATTTAAGCAAAATAAAAATACGCACGTGTTCACAAATGAATTCCGCAATTAAAGTCTATCCCCGTGTCTGAAGAAAATGTTGATGGTTTAACTGTAAAAAAATATAGAACATTTTAGTGTAATTCTGAAAATGTTAATTTTCCCCCGCAATTGTTGATTTTCACCTTGACTTATTGTTGCCATCCAAAATAAATTTTAACATGATGTACGCCCATGTCTTGTGAATACAACGCACTACATTTCATTTTATAATCCAAAAATTACAGAATTTACAACATGATTTATAACGCAAAGTGCGATCGACGCCGCGCATCCAAGATGGCGTCGTAAATCTATGACGTACACGCATTTCGAGACCACAACGTCATTTTTCTAGTGGGTAATAAGTAGCCGACGATTTTATTTTGGTTTCGCGAAATAGTACCGCCTGTATGGGTCAAAGCTGAAATTTCGGATTCGACCGCCGCACTATACGCAATCTATGTCCGAACTGCCCAATGTGCAACATATTGGTGACAAAATGTTGCACTAGCCGATTGACCCAGGTGGGCTAGTTCTGAATCTCCCGTCTATGATGAAGCAGGTGGCCAAAGTTGCGTGTTGGTACATGTTTCTCGCAAGAAACATTTTCCTCAACAACCAGGATCCCCTTTTCCACCGGCACGGGTCGCACCGCACGGCAAACACGGCGGTAGACGTTTAGAACACAAAGGGGGCCAGCATTGATGGTGAAGAGTAGAAAAAGTGAAAAAGTAATAAATAGATATGATTGTAGAGTAAATCTGCGTGTGGAAAAGTGAAAATATATACATGAGAGCCCCCTTTGTGGTCTCCAGTCACCTCAAGATCTTATTTGAGGGGTCCACACCGACTGCCTCTTTATCGCCAACTTTGTCGATTTGAGACGATTAAAACAGTTTGTTATTGATTTGGTAGTTGTAAATTGTGACATATCAATCTACATGAACGTTGTAAATGCAATTATAGATGTAACACGGTAAGCTAGCAACCGGCAAATTTACGTACCCGTAATAATACATGCATCAACCCTTTCCAAACTGATCAAACACCAAGTTTAAATTAAATATTTCCATTTAAAAAATTATCTGACACTGGATATCTAGGCCTACCTTTCAAAAACAACAACAAAACAACAATACAAAAACAAAATAGCACAGCTTTCATAATAAAGAGATCGATTATTTCAACCTAACTAGCTGTGATTTTGATTGATTTTATTTTGTAACAAAGTTTTCTATTGGTCACTATGGGATTGTTGGGGGCGGAGCCTCAAGCCGTGAAAATGGTCCCAAGACTACCGATTATCGTTTACCCCAAGTCACCGGTGACATAGAATGAGCGACTCGACTCACTTCTCGGCTCGAAACGAGTGGTCTCAAGACTTGGCCTCCAGGTGTGGGGGTTTTCATAGCTGTCTGCACAGGAAGCATCTCCGTTCGAACAGACAAGTGCAGACCATATCCACATCGCAAGCGAGACAGTAACTTTTTGTTTTGTTTGTTTGGCACCTGTGACAACTATGTCGAGCATGTTCTGGAGCGGATCAAGTGAACTTCTGAAAGTACAGAGTGTGATTTATATTGTTTACACAACATGGATATTGAAAATATTTTTTTTGTTCAAAACCCTTATATAATGAAACATTCAAATTATTATCTCTACCACTCGCGGACCACCGGATGAAAGTGCCGAATTAGACGACGAGAGAAACGAGAAAGCTATAACGATTATATTTAGACGCTTGTGATATTAGTTATTTAATTGATTTTTTTTTGTTTTATTTGGATTAAGGACGCGTCAACCGTTAGGTCATAATGCACCACTCTAGCCTAGGGGGGGAGGGGGGAAGAGGGCCCCATGCTGGTCAGAACCAGCCACGGTTAAGGGGAGAAAGGGGGGTTTCTCACGTCGCGGTCGTCATCGTCTTTGTCATAGTTCGTTGTGTCATTGTCATCGTCGTCGGGGAGGTCGTCAAGGGAAGGGCACAAGGTCCCCGACGACGATTGCCAGAGCTCGCCTCTAGTTTCGGGGAGTATAATATACTCCAAACTTTCTAGCTGATGTTTGCGAGGTGGACTTATTCTCATGAATCGTTTTTTACGATTAGCAGAGCCATGCTCCGGGCCAATTCTACCCCCGGGCCCAGACAGGGAGGAAATGTGGGAAGCAAAAATCTTATTTTTCGTCTTCGTCATCTAGATGGTCGTCAAAGGAAGGGGGAAAAGTCTCAGACGACAAACGCTAGAGCTCGCCTCTAGTTACGGGAGTAATATACAACCTTACTTTACAGCTAATGTTGGTGGACTTTTCTCGCTATGTCCGATTAGCAGAGCCATGCTCTCGGCTATTCTACATGATTATACATTCTACGTCATGGGGATATACGTAAGTATATGGCATATTACCCAGAAATAAATATAAATTCTTTTGTATACCGTATTTAAATTCAGGGTTTACGCTGCTGGGCTATACTTATAGGTCTACACCTGTATATGCACTCTTCATTTCAAATAAACAAATTCAATGACAAGTCAAACAACTAAACATTAAATACAAATTTGCAATCACAGCAATTATCAACTGTCATTATTAACACACATTATAATAACGAACTAAAAACTCTCCTTCCGGGGATGTTCCAGCTCGTCCTGAATTGGCGGGGATGGGGTGGGCGGGGGTCCCCGACCCAATGAAACATCAGTTTTTTTTGTTTATTTTGAATAAGGTCGCGTCAACCGTCAGGTCATAATGCACTACTCTAGCCTAAGAGTTTATGGGGAGGAGGGTCCATGCTGGTCAGAACCAGCCACGGGTAAGGGGAGGAAGGGGGGTTCTCACATCGCTGTCGTCATCGTCATTGTCATCGTCGTCGGGGACGTCTTCAAGATATTGTCATGTAAACAGGGTAGTTTACCCTTGTTATTAGCTATGCCATGAAGATGGTTTCATTTGCCTGGTGTTATGGTTTGCGCCTGTCGCAATCTCTGTAAACACCGAATGTTTGGTTATGTTATAATGGAATGTGGCGACTTTGTAAACGTTTGTCGTAAACTAAACAGTTACGTTCGTGTTGATTATTAGAAGAATGCGAACGTAGTACAACAAGTATTACTTGGATTAGTTTGGGGACCGAGGACAGGGGGAGTTGAAGACAGACCGGCGAGTGGGCTAGGTGCCCAACCGAGAGTCGAACCGAGGGAACTCGTCTAGGTGACGTACGGGCAAGGTGCCCAGGTTAAGCGACTGGAGTGCTCATTGGAAGCGACAGGACTAGGTGTCCGGCTTAGGAAGCAAGGGCTTCAACCAGGATTGCTAGACACAGGAAGAGGACCGAGGACTTTCGCCTTACAAGAGGTGAAGAACGAAGAGCCAAAACATCACCAGCTGCCGAGGGGTCCGTGGTCGAGGGTCGACACATCTCTACCAGAGTCATAAGGGGAAAGAATAAGCTAAGTTCTCTTAATAATAGTAACGTCAGTAATGCTAAGGGATACGAACCACGTTCAGCCGAGTACAGTGCATGAGCTCACCGATACCAGGCGAGAGTAGGCATTATTATTATTGTTTATGTCTTTTGCTAATACAGTGCACCCTTCTTTTGTTGATTATGACTCTTATTACACGGTCACCACCACCCTAAGTACTCCCCATCCCAGACTCTAGATTAGAGACGATTCCGGTCACAAGTATAATCGTGGTTGTCCCCTGGAGAACTACGCCCCACATTAACATCTACTCCGGCATTAACATCCATGCTTAAGGGGTGACATCCGCTTAACTTGATAATATCAATGGACATATCCTTGTCCTATTCGACTTCCCGAATATACGTGGGAAACTAGGGCGCTTCAACCGGTTAGGTCATATTGTGCCGAATGTGATAATGAAAGTTGATGAGATGACTTAATAGTTTGTGTTATGTTTTAGTTAATTTGGATTAAGGACGCGTCAACCGTTAGGTCACAATGGACCACTCCTGCCTAGGGGATATGGGGAGGAGGAACTAATGCTGGTCAGAACCAGCCACGGGTAAGGGGATGAAGGGGGGTTTCTCACGTCGCTGTCGTCATCGTCTTTGTCATTGTTCGTTGTGTCATTGTCATCGTCGTTGGGGAGGTCGTCAAGGGAAGGGGGAGATGTCCCCGATGACGATTGCCAGAGCTCGCCTCTAGTTTCGAGGAGTTATATACTCCCCTCTTACTAGCTGATGTTTGCGAGGTGGACTTTTCTCTTGAATCGCCTTTTTACGATTAGCAGAGCCATGCTCTGGGCCAATTCTTCCCCGGGCCCAGACGGGGGAATCAACCCGTGGATTAACAAAGAACAATGTTGAATTAACAAAAATTGCAGGTAAGTAAGGTATTTTTATTTGACAATGCATGTTATAATATGTATAAACTTTTATATTAGACATTATCATTATTAGGTGTAGGCTCATGCCTCAGGCTAACTATTAGAATATAATAAATTGTTTGACATACATTCAGTTCGTGGTTCTCTCGTCCACTGAACTTCCTAGCGGACATTCGAGGAACCTCCGGCGAGCATGTGGTGCAGCCCGCGCGCGGAGATCTATGCAACTATAACATTCTTATGACTTTACGCAATGTCCGGAGCGTTTTAGTCTCACTTTGCCACTAGCCAATTTAAAACCTCCATAAATACGCCAAAAATCGTAAGTTTATAAAATAAATTTATATTTTTGAGAATTTCTTATTATTTTTTATGTTAATTACAATTAAGTCTCATAATCGAGTTGTGGAGCATTCCCAATTGTGAAGGGATGCCCGACGGCTTTTGAAGGTTATTCAATCCTTTGTATTCACATTAACGACTGAGGAAAAGCTCGGAAAAAGCTTAAGTCAGGACGGGTTTCAAACCGGAACCTCCCGAATCAGAGTCGCGCGCCTAACACTCAACCAACACTGTCGGTGAGTGTTAGTTATTGTTGTCTTAGTTTATAAGGAAGAGAAAATGTTATGAAAATATGAAGATTCTCTCCGACAGCAAAGTGATTTAAAACGATAAAACATCTTCAATATGATTAGTTTTTAATTTATTTGGATTAAGGACGTGTCAACCGTTAGGTCATAATGCACCCCTCTAGCCTAAGGGGGGGGGGGTGATGCTGGTCAGAACCAGCCACGGGTAAGAGGAGGAAGGGGGTTTCTCACGTCGCGGTCGTCATCGTCTTTGTCATCGTTCGTTGTGTCATTGTCATCGTCGCTGGGGGTCGTCAAGGTCCCCGACGACGATTGCCAGAGCTCGCCTCTAGTTTCGAGGAGTAATATACTCATCTCTTACTAGCTGATGTTTGCGAGGTAGTCTTTTTCTCTTGAATCGCCTTGTACGATTAGCAGAGCCATGCTCTGGGCCAATTCTACCCCGGGCCCAGACGGGTTCAATATGATTAGATTAAATAATAACTTGCTGGTTATTGTGCGCCACTCTCGCCTTGGGAAAGCGAGATGAACAGACCATCGCTGGACAGACCCACAGCCACGAGCTGGGGCAGGGAGGGTTTTTAGTTTATTTCGACTAGTTTCAGTTTATTTGGATCAAGGGCATGTCAACCGTTAGGTCAGTAGACGAGCGAGCGCAGCGACTGAGGATGTTTCTGAATCATATTCCAAGTCCAGGTCCAAGTTCAGCTCAATGTTAAAGTCCTACACTAGCCTACAGTAGAGCTAGTTCTCAATGCACCACTCTAGCCAAGGGGATAAGGGATGGAAGGGGGCCAATGCTGGTCAGAAACCAGCCACAGGTAAGGGGAGGAAGGGGGGTCACTCACGTCGCAGTCGTCATCGTCTTTGTCATCGTTCGTTGTGTCATTGTCATCGTCACCGGGGGGTCGTCAAGGGAAGGGGGCAAGGTCCCCGATGACGATAGCCAGAGCTCGCCTCTAGTTTCGGGGAATGATTATATACTCCGCTCTTACTAGCTGATTTTTGCGAGGTGGACTTTTTCTCTTGAATCGCCTTTTACGATTAGCAGAGCCATGCTCTGGGCCAATTCTACCCCGCGTATCGTCGTCGGGGAGATCGACAAAGGAAGGGGGCGGTGTCCCCGACGACGACTGCTAGAGCTCGCCTTCAGTTTCGGTGAGTAATATACTATCCTACATAACCTACAAGCTGTGTTTGCGAGATGGCGACGCGCGTTCCCTGTTGGCCCCGACGCAATCAACGAGTGTTCGATAACCAAACAAAGATCGTTATGTTTTAATAGGTAATATAGTAGTCAGTGGTATTTATCTATTAAGTAAGTCATACACCATACGCCAGAATCAACAAGGCCGATTCAGATCAACCTTCAATTTATTATGTGCCTCGTTGCTAGGACGGCTTCAATGACACCGTTTACAAATTCCTAAACCATAAACTGATGGATTTTAGTCCAAATCAGAAGTTAAAATACTTCTGGCTATAGTGTGACTCAAACACTGGACCTTCTGCACTGGAAGCAGAGAAGCTAACCACAAGAACAACGAAAGAAAGAAGGAAATAAATCAAACTATGGTTATAAAAGTTATAGCAAAAGAAAAATAATTTATTTATATGGCAAAAATTATACAAAAAATAATGACGTGTTTGATGTGAAAAATGTTTATGTTTATGTTTATTAGGTTTAAGGGCGCGTCAACCGTTAGGTCATATTGCGCCTCCTGTGATAATGTAGTTTCTTAGTTAGTTTATAACTATATATTTTCCAAAGGGGAGGAACGTAAGGGGTGACGTGGGGAGACGCGGGATGGACAGGCCTGTGCTGGTCAGAACCAGCCACAAGCAAGGGGAGGGCATGGGAGTAGGCGGCCGGGGGCAAGGGGCCGGGGCGGGATCATGGCCGGGCTCGGGTCGGGAAGGCTGTGGTCTGTGGCGAAATCAGGCCCGGGCTCAGGCAAAGGACAGTGGGCAAGGGAGGGTAGGGGAGGGCGGGGGTTTTGGTGGTTCCCCCACGTCGTGGTCGTCTTCGTCTGTGTCATCGTCCGTGTTGTCATTGTTGTCGTCGTCGTCGGGGAGGTTGTCAAAGGGAAGGGGGAAAGTTCCCCGACGACGATTGCCAAATTTTGTTAATTATATTTCTTTAAATGAAAAATTTAGAAAGTTTGTAGCCGTTATCATTATGATATTGTAACCTAAATGTTAGCACAAGAAAATGTTCGACACGGTGTCAAGATATAGGAGAGGACTATTTTATATATATTGTTTTGATGTTGGCAGTCACAAAATAAGCTTGGGGGCAAAAGGCAACTAAAGGGCAGTGACTGTCTTTGACAGAAGTCTGTACTATTGCTGTATATATTATTCATTTTCTGTGCATTGCGTGTGTTTTAAAAATAAATTTTGACATCAATTGATCCGAGTGTTTAATCAAAAAACGAGTGATATATAATTCCGAACACTTTTCTTAGTCATACAAGCAATTATAGCGTTTTAAAAGTTATAGATTTTATACTCCAAGATTTATTTATTTGATGGAGGTTTGTTTATTATCCGTAACAACAAAATTTCAACATTGACATTGCACAATGCACATTTGTTTGATAATTTTTTTTTACAGCAGAATAAGCTTTTTCACTTGTTCGTTCTTGGGCTTGGTCCCAGTAAACACCGAGTGCTTTCCGTGAGCTAAATGTGACAACTCTTAACTTGGTCCTCGAAAGTATCGTCGAGTAGTTTAAAAATGAAACTGGATAAGTCAAATGGGTCACCAATCGATTAAACCCAAAAAGCTCTCAGAGTGCTCACAGAGTGCTAACCAGAATTGTATCAGGTAATGACTCAGAGTGCTCAGAAAGTGTTCCCCCAGTTGTATCAGTGATAGAGTGCTCACAAAGAGCTATCACGAGTTTTACCAGAAAGCTTCTTAGAGTGCACACATCCACGCGTCTGTAACGCGCTCTAGGAGCAAATAAGCAAACGAAAACACTAAAAATTAGATTTGAATAATCATTAAAATATAATATTAATTACTAAATCTTACTATTTATTTCCTATTTCCTACATCAACGATAACCTGTAACTGGATATACAACATTTTTAAATTTACACAATTATAAAGTTTTAAATTTTTCATGGTGATTCGAACTCGATCCGACTGGAACCTGCATCTAAAAGCCAACACCTAGACCGTAGCGCCACAGAAGACGCTGAAGTTGTTTGAGAATAACCCCCTATATAGGATACAACAGCAAATCCATGCAACTATCGTAGCATTGTGCACTTGCTCTGTGGTCTACCTTTATTAATACGTGTATTATTTATTGTATTTTAATAGTATTGTTCAGTACTTGATAATAATTATGAAATATTTTATTTTTAGTTACTCAATGTATATATATGTAAGCAGCAATTAATACTTAATTCTTAATAAAAACCAAGACTCGGGAGGATAAAGTTAAAAACACAAACACACGAACATTAACCACAGTCAGAAATAAAAAACACTACCAAAATATATATACTAATACTAATACATATTAATGACACCATAACAATACACATTAATACCTTTGATGTATGAGCAAAACTCTGCAGTGTCAGAATGCAAGTGTTCTTTCTCACACGCTATTGTTTCGAGCTAGAAGGACCTGAAGTTTTCAGTGGCATGTTAATTAAATGCGCCACAATTAATTCTTCAGACTTCAGACAACGTACATAGGTTCTAAGCCTAGGGGAAGGCATACGGCCGCTAACTCTACATGTCGAATACAAGCTTCTGTTCATGTAAACATTTAGAGCTTTAACAAAAACAAATAATAAAACGTAGACGTTTTAAAGTTTGTGTTATACCTAACTTTTAATCGTCTGTTCTATAAGATCAAGTCGTCATTACATTTTACTCAAAATCGTGGACGTCGCCATGTTTCAAAACGGCCGCGGCGGGAACAAAATATACGATGAATATATTTCGTTTCGAGATAGAACATTGTTGCATGTTATTCCGTTGCCATCTCAACATACGCTTTGGAGATAGAACACATGCATTTCGTTCTACAACTAAACAGTGGAGATAGAACAGTTGCATTCTGATTCCGTTTCAATCTTCAACATACGCTTTGGACATAGAACACATGCATTTCGTTCTACAACTAAACAGTGGAGATAGAACAGTTGCATTCTGACACTGCGAGCATGTTGTCTCTATAATATAAATAGCTGTCTGTTGCGATGTTTGATGTGAGATTTTTTACTCGTTTTAGGAGTAGACGATATTGACGAGAGGCAATCTTTCGTGATTGAAACCTACTTTATTAAGTTTACATTGCAATAAATTTGTCCCTAAAATTGTGTTCTTGGGGAGAAAATATAATTAAGTTACATTTGGGCAACATTGGTTTTAGATTTAAAAGGAGGATTCGGAATTTTATTGACTTTGCGCACTTGTATTTAATATTCGACAAAATTAATAATTTTTTTTGTAAAGATTTGCTCCTCTAATCTCTCTCTCTCTGCTCGCGGGAATTTATCGTAGGATAATATTAATCTATTATGAGTAGTGTCCAGTTATCTCTTACTAATTTAGAGTATTTTACTTTCAGAATTATGATTCATTTAGTGCAATTCCAATCAGGGCATCATCAAACCGGTTCGAACGTAAAACCAAAAAATAGTAAACTATTTTTCCTGAACCGATAATGAAGACATTTGCGTTATCATCCTTAATAATTTGTTAACAGTAAATATGAAGTTGGATATACAATATATGGATGATGCAGTATAAATATCATCACAAAGGTACATATCAAATCCTACTCAAACCCCACACAATGTGACCGAATAACAAAAAAATTAAAAAATCAAATGCTGCTCACAAACAGCTTTTAAAGTATCTCAGATGTGTGGACTTTTGACGCAAATAAAAGTGTTATCAAAGTGACAGTTCAGGTACTTCTCTGAGTTTATTAAATTCAGCTTAAAGTAAGGTATCCGAAATGTGTTGGGGAGGTAAAAATGTGACAAATAATTGCTCACAAATAACAACCATTGTGTTGGGATAAATATCATAACAAAGGTACTTATTTAATCCGACTCAAACCTCACACAATGTGAGTGAATTCCATCAAAATAAACAAATACAAATTCTGCTCACAAACAGCTCTTAAAGTCATCACAGACGTGAGGACTTTTGATGTAGATAAAATGTAGTAGCAAAGTGACAGTTCTGATAATACTCTGAGAGCAGAAATACATTTGCTCATATTGGGTTAACTCTGTGTGCTAATAGAGAGGTCTCAAAGTGTTGCATTTTTGCATGGAATATTTAATTCAGTCACATTCATCTCACATTTTGCTCACAATGTGTGGGGACTGTCCTTTGTGAGCTAAGTGACGAAAAATAAACACCTCTCTGAGTGGTGTTGTGTTTACTGGGTGAATGTTGAACTAACTAAACAATAATCCACGATGAACTGTCACGACGACGGGAGAATCTAGAACCCTTTAAACCCGAAAAGGTCAATTGCGCCCGTTTGATATTGAAAGTTGACGAAGATTAATAGGTTTTTTGATGTTTAATTTTTTTCCCAAGTCGAAAAAACCCCCCCCAAAAAATTTGATGATAGTTTAGAAAAAACAAAAGTTATTATGTGAAAAAATTCATAATGGCAAAAATTAAATGAAAAGCCCCCCTTCAATACCAGAGAAAAATATTTACCAAAACAATTATGCAAATTTTTCTGCGTTCCAGAAATATTTTGGGGAAATTTTAACAAAACAAGTATGCTGAAACAGCGATAAGTATGCTAACTCAAAATAAAGAATCCGCAGATTTTTCCCTGCAACGCAGAATATTTGCTAGTTGGGTACTTAGAAAACTTTTGCTCCTCCGCAAATGTTATGCAAATTTCCGAATTTTTGCTGATTCGAATGTAGCATATTATTGAAGCTACCTCGCGAGCCCTGCGCGAGATTTGACGAGATAGCTTAAAAAAGAAAAGAATAAAAAATGCAAAGTGAAGCCCCAGCATCAAGCAGGCCGTTTATTTGTCATTTATGTGTATCTTCCCTATGCTGTGGGGTTTAAAAACAAAGAGTTGCAAAAAAATAAAGGTAGTATATAACATGAAAATTAATAGTGAAATTTATTATATTCTTATACCTAATATTTACCGTGCTGATAAACTCAGATAAATAGCTATTTACAAAATTAAAAAATTTCTTTGCGATAACGAGACAACAACAAAAGGCGGAAAAAGAGTAAAAAAAAATTTTGAAGCAAACTATACAACCCTTTATGATTGTCAGGGGAAAAAAAAGGAACAAGCCGTCTTGGTTTTTTTTAATACGAAAAACTTCGATGTTTCATTTAAATTTTGTTGGTGAAAAAAATTTAATTATTTAAAATTGGGGTCTTTTAATAAATTTTGTTTGCCACGAACGGGGGCGAATCTTGCCCCCAAGCCGCAGAGTTCGGGGGAATAACAGAACATTATGCTGGTACGCAGTATTTTTTGCTGAATAGCATAACGCTCTGTAATTCCAGCAAAATTTCGCGGGACACATAACTTCTGTAATCCCAGCAAAACATTTTGGGGCCAGCAGAATATCTGAAAATCCAGCAGAATGTTCTGAAATCCAGCAAACATAGCAGCCGCAAAAATTTTTTGTATCCCAGCCAAACTTTATGGGCCGCAGAACATTCGTAACCCAGCAAAAATTATGCTGACCAGCAGAATTTTCACCCCCACGAAACGTTTGGTTATTCCAGCAAAAAAATTATGCGGGCCCAGCAGAACTTTATGAAAACCCCAGCAAAACCTTTTCTAGAGTAGAAATTTTTGTAAATATAAGCAATACTCGTTTGGTTTTTAGCAATTTTTCTTGTCCATAAGTAGCAAACTTTCTGCTGTGGTGCAGAACGTTCTGTGAATTCAGCATTAATTTGTAAATATATTTCTCTGTTTAATGGAGCGTTTTCGTTTCGGACAGCTAGAAGGTTTACCCATTGGGTCGTATGCATACAAGGGCTTTTTTTTATCGCCATATGCCCCGAATTCCACTGTTGTGAAGTTAACGCCAACAAAAAAGGGGTGCAAGACACTTGCATTTTGTATTTTGATAAAAATGAGTGAATTTTCCCAACTGACATTTCATGGGGGGCCCTTCCCCCAAAAACTAGGAATGTGAAAATGAGTAAAATGTAAGAGAACAATGATGTACTACAAGGACCAAATACCCTGGGTGCTTGATCAACCAAGCCCTACAAGTTTTGGGTTTAAAAAATATTGATAAGATCTTTTTCCAAATTTCCAGCACAATACCCAAAAAATTCCCGAGAATTTTTTTTTTTTGGTTTATTTGGTTTAAGACGCGTAACCTTTAGGTCAAAATGCACAATCTAGCCTAAGGGGGGGGGGAGGAGGGCCCATGTGGTCGAACCAGCCCGGTAAGGGGGGGAAAGGGGGGTTTCCACGTCGCGGTCGTCTCGTCTTTGTCACGTTCGTTGGTTTTGTCATCGTGCCGGGGGGTGTCAAGGGGAAGGGGGCAAGGTCCCCACGACGATTGCCGGGGCTCCCCTCTGGGTTTTGGGAGAATTACCCCCCAATTTTGTGCTGATTTTGCGAGGTGGACTATTTCCTAAATCCCCTTTTACGTTAGCAGACCCAGTCTGGGCCAATTCTACCCGGGCCCCAGAGGGGAAAAAACCCTTCAACAACGACGTGAAAAGTAGGGCGCTTAAACCCGGGTTTAGGTCAATTGGCCCCGTGATATTGAAAATTGATGAGATGATTAATGGGTGTTTGAGATTAAATTTGTTTTCTTAGGTATATATAACAAAAAACATGATGATGATGATGATGAGATAGTTATAACAAAAAAAAATTTTTGTATGTGAATGAAAAATAAAAAAATTTTAAAAAGTGTATTCATAATGCGAATTAAATTTTGTTAAATAGATTACTTTGGATGAAAAATTTTAAATTTTTTGTCCCCCTTTATCATTTAGAATTTTTTGGAAAAAATCAAATTTCGTGCGCGGCTCATATTTTTTTTGGGGGACAATTTGAATTTTTTGGGTCAAATCATTACTTTTAATGGGGGGGGGGGGTAGGGGGGGCCCCCTGCTGGTCAAAACCAAAGCCACGGGGAAGGGGGGAAAGGGGGTTCTCACGTGCGGCGTCAGTCCGCGTCTTTCGGGTGTGTCGTTGCCCTCATCGTCGCGAGGGGTGTCAAAGGGGAGGTCCCCCACGACGATTGCCAGAGCCCCTCTAGTTTCGGGATTAAAATACTACCTCATACAAGCTGTGTTTGCGAGGGGAGTTTTCTCTAAATCCCCTTTTACGATTCAGAGCCATACCGGGCCCAAATTTTACCGGGGCGGGGGTTTTACCTGGTTTAACCAAAAAACTATTTTTATGATTAAATTAAAATGTTTTATTAAATAGAAAACGCTTTAAATCCCGCCGCGTTGTGGGGTGAGGGTTTTTTTTTTTTTTTTTTTTTTAAAGAAAAAAGCGTAAAATTGCTGTTTTTTAAAAGAAATTTTTTGATTACTCTCAAATTTCACACGAAAAATTAATCATAAAATTTTAAATTTTGTGAAAAAAAAATTACAACGGGTTAAGCATGTATGTAGGTTTTATTCGTCGAAGAAATTGTTAAAAAATTTAAAAAAAACGAAAATTGCGATTTTTCAGAGAAAAAAATTTTTTGATTTCGCTCAAATTTCACACGAATATAATAATTCACAAAATTAAAGTTTGTGAAAAATCATTTCAATAGGAAAAGCTGTAGGGTTTTAAGGGCGAAGAATGTTTTAAATATTTAAAAAATCGTAAAATTGCGTTTTTATAAAAAATAATTTTCGATTGGTTTAAAATTTTCCACGAATATAGGGAATTTTTAAAATTTAAGGTTTTGTGGAAAAAAACATCACAATCGGAAAAGCATGTAGTGTTTTTTAAATTGAAAATTTTTTTTTAAATAGAAAAAAATCGAAAATGCGATTTTCATGAGAAAAAATTTTTTAATCGATTTTTCCCCCCCCGGGAGTTTTTTGCAGAGATTCATAGACCTTTAAATTTTTTCACAATTTGGAGTATTGGTTTAGCCGGAATCGTTCACAGACACACAAAAATACAAAAAAAAAAAAAAAATTCGGGTTTTTTTCCAGTGTAGTGAAATGGAATCTTCGCTTTACCCCTACGCTCGCTACGCTCATCCAATTTAAAACAATAAAAAAATTATAATTAATTTAAAACAAAGCTTCTATTTTTGAAAGGCACTTTTTTAGATTTTCATTTTAATTTTCAAAGTAAAAATACGTGTAGTGAAATTAAATGTTAACATAAATTTAATTAAAATTTTCAAAAAAAACCCTTTTCCCAATTACATTTAGCATTTCTTATGGTTTCTAGCAAAAAAACTCTACAAGCCTAATGGAGTAAGTTACTTTTTCTCTCGGAAGGGAACCATCTTGGGTTTCGGAGGCCATGTTATAAAAAAAGCCAAAAACTATAAGTGCACTTTACACTTTTTGCGATAAAAATTCTTGGGAAAAGGAGTAAATGAAAGTCACAACCCCTTGCTGCTCGTAATAAAAGTACCTTAGGGAAGTGAGTTTTTGCAGTGAAAAAGAGCGATATTTTTAAGAAAATGTATAAAAAATGGTTTTCTTTTCGCAATGTTGGCGTTAATGAGTTTTCGCAATGAGCCCACGCCCTCGTAGGGAGTCGAGGGGGAGGGGGACGAAGTTTTTATTGGTGGGGGCATGGGTATGAAAGTTTTAAAATTGCGCCACATCCCAAGATGCATGTCGCAAAAAAAAATCGTTTCCTCTATCCAAACTTTTCCCCCGCACTGATAGAAACCTTAGAGTTTTGTTTTCTAAATATATTTGAGTTTTTGATAAAAGGGCGCGTTAACCCCCTAGGGCATTTTGCACCACACTAGTAGAGGTGGGGGAGGCAGTGGGTGCTGTTTTAAAACAAGCCATGGGTAGGGTAAGGACGACGAGACGTAGAAAAAAGGGGCTTCAACCGGTTGGTCATATTGCCCGCCTGTGAATGAAAGTAAATGAGAAGAGTAATGCAGGGATGTTTTTATGATTAAATTTTTCAAGTGTATAAAAAAACAAATAAAAATGATGAAATGAAAATAATAGCAAAAAAAAAAAGTTATGTTTGTGAATGAAAAAAACAGAAAAGAAAAAAAATGTGTATGATGTGAATTTAAATTTTGTAAAAAGATTATTATGGATGAGAAATTTAGAATGTTGTCGTGTTTTCAAGATAGAAGTTTTCATATGATTGGGGGGATAAAAGCATGCGCAAACAAGGCCAATTTGGGAATTCTGCTAGCAAAGATGTACGGTAAAGGTACATCACTGGTCCATATGGGGAAAAACCCCTTTCTTGGTTAAGAGATATCCCGGGGTAGGGGGTGTGGCCTAACGAATTTTAGACAATACCCCCCCTTTTCTGCGTGAGAATCGAGTAGATGGGACAAATTTTATTATCTGTGTTTGGGACGACACTATGCAATTGTTTTTAGCACCCCATCCCAAATGCCTGTCGCAAAACTTACAAAAAGGAGGGGGTTTTCCGAGTGGTCGCATCGTCTTTGTCATCGTTACGTTGTCATAGTCTCGTCTTTGGGCGTTCGTCAAAAGGAAGGGGATGGTCCCCCCCGACGATTTCCAAGCCAAACCCCAGAATCGTGGAGTATACTACCTTACTAGGATTTTTGCAAAGGGGGTCTTTTTCCTTTTTTCGCCCTTTTCGATTAGCAGAGTATGCTCTGGCCCATTTTACCCCGGGCCCAGACGGGGTTCTGAGGGTATACGAGAGTACATCGCGTATACCCAGAGAGAAATATATATTCCTCGTGCAGTAAACACCTATATGCAGGGTATACGATGGTTGGGCCATCAATACACCTGAAACTTTAACACATTCATCTGCATTTACAGCTGGTACAATTAATATTCAAATCTAATGTCAAGTCAAAGAACATAACCAAACATTGGAATCACAACTATCACCAGTCATCAGTCACTAACGAATGTTAAGAAACACGTGCTTAAAACTCTTCCTCACGGACTGTGGGGCCTTAGCCCGCATTAGCGGTTTGGGGGGGGGGGGGGGATCTCTCAATCATTTATTGTAGAGAATCATGTAGTAAATCAATAATGTTATCAAGGATATCCCAATCATCGGAACGACGACGTAGATACTAGGGCGCTTCAACTGGTTAGGTTATATTTGGGCTGCCTGAAATTGATAGTTATGAAATGATACATTGTGTGTTTGATGAATATATTGTTAATTTATTACGGCTATGATAGTAAATTGCAAAACTTTTTTGTTATGGAAATATATAAAGAAAATGTGTATAATGTGAAATTTTGTTAAATAAATTACTTTGAATGTTTTTTTGGTTAATTTGATCAACCTTTAGGTCATAATGCACCACTGTAGCCTAGGGGATCTGGGGATGTGGGGCCCATGTTGGTCATAACCAGCCACAGGTAAGGGTAGAAGGGGGGTTTCTCCCGTTGCGGTCGTATAAGTAGTTTTAGGGCGCTTTAACAGCAAAGATTATCGGTCGTCATCGTCTTTGTCATCGTTCGTTGTATCATCGTCATCGTTGTCGGGGAGGTCGTCAAGGGAAGTGGAGGTGTCCCCGACGACGATTGGCAGAGCTCGCCTCTAGTTTCAGGGAGGAATATACTCTCCTCTTTCTAGCTGGTGTTTGCGAGGTGGACTTTTTCTCTTGAATCGTTTTGTACGATTAGCAGAGCCATGCTCTGGGCCAATTCTACCCCGGCCCAGACGTGTGGTTTATAATAGTTGGGAGAAAGGACAATGTGAAGGATGAACGAGGGTTGTTTAAAGGGACTCGATCCTTTACCGTCGTTACTATTTCTGAGATCTGTTAACAAAATCAGAAACATCCGTTGAGGTTTAAATGAACAAGGAATAATAAATAAAAAAATTGTCTGTAAATGTGAAGGATTAAATTTTACGATAATGTTTTTGTTCTTTAATATTACATTTTTATCGAATCATGTTTGTCAGGCGGTGAGTGCATGCAGTAAACAAGGTGTATCGAATCTTAAACGCTCAAGGTTCCACAACATTTCGCTGGGAGATTGACTAAATCTTGCAAACTTTACACGTATTTCATAATGTCTGTGTTTTCCATAGTAATAAATGTATTTCAAATTATGATCTATCATTTTTAAATACAATAAAAAAATCAAAAATCTATCCCGACCGTTGTTTGAACACAGGTCATCAACATTTCGGGTATGTTCGCCTTAGCGAACTAGAAAAGGAAAACGCCAAAGGGTTTATTTGGATTAAGGACGCGCCAACCGTTATGTCATAATGCACCTACCTAGTCTAGGAGTAAGTTCTGCTAACATATGATTTACTTTGGGGAAATGAAAAAAAAACGCCGCCTTGTGAACGCGACGACGTGAGAAACTAGGGCGCTTCAACCGGTTAGTCATATTGCGCCCCCGTGAATGAAAGAAATGAGAAGATTTAAATGCAGGTATGTTTGATGATTAGATTTTTTTAAAGTGTATAAAATAACAAAAAATTTGAGATAAGAAAGTAATGCAAAAAAATTAGTATGTAAATGAAAATAAAGAAAAGAAAGAAATGTGTAAGTTTTGGGAATAAATTTTGTTAAATGGATTCTAGGGATGAAAAATTTTGGAAAGTTTGTGCCGTTATCATATGATAGAGTTCTTCATATGATTGGGAGAGACAAATTGCAGCGCAAGGCATCATATTTGGTACATTCGCAGGCATATGATTAGGGGTTAAAGGTACACACATGTGCAATAGGGGGAATAACCTTTTTTTAGTAAAGAGATATCCGGTTTTTAGGGTGTGTCCCCTATACGAAGTTAGACAATACCACTTCTCACGTGAGAGTCGAGACGTAGGTGGACGAATTTTGTTAGTAAAGGGGCACACACAGCAATTTGTATTTTGCAAAACATCCCAAGATGTTTGTCGCAAATCAAACAATCTTTTTTTTTTCCACTTTTGCACTGGAACGGGAAACTAGATTAAAATAACGTCGCGACGCGGGAAGTTTCCCTTAGCAGCCCGATCGCGTGTTCTTTTCCCTCAGCCCACTTTCCAGGTATCCAGCAAAACCTTTTTAAACCCTTAGAGGTTAGTTTTCTAAATAAAATTTGGATGTTTTGTACCAAAGATGACAGAATACATAAGTTTTATAGTTTGAAGTAAATTAAAAGCAATCTGAACACAAAGGTATTCTCCACAACGCAGCGTAGAATGTTTTTAAAGAGTTTCACGGATGGAAAAAAAATTCTGCAGTGAAAAAGAACACACGTCGCTTACCCTTTAAAAAACGTTTATTTAAGGTAAAGCAATAAAAAGCATTCCCAACCTTGTTGTAAATTTTTGGACCCATCTGTGAATACCAAAGTAAATTTTATGAAAGGGGCAAATTTTCAAAAGTTAATTTTGAAACACATCGTAGTAGATTTTTTATCAAAGGGACAAAGGTCAATAGAATAATCGGCTCGGGTGTAGCCCAGGGGGGGTTATTGCTAAAAACAAAATTAAAAAACTGTTGGCAGTTTAAATTCTATAAGATTAAACACAAATTTTACATTTTAAATCCGTTGGAAGAGAGCCTTGGGTTTGTTATCAAAGGTCGACATATGTCGTGTTAAAAAATTCCCTTTTGCTGGATGGTAAGGATAGCTTTAAATTTTTATTACATACGCCCCCTAAAGAGGTTTTCCTTTTCCCCCAAGGAGGACACACCTGATCGGCAAAAAGCGATCCCGGGCTTGTCGAAATGCCCCAAGAGCAAGCGAAGACCACAATGGTGGACAGTGTTAGAAGTTTAAGGGTTGTTTTACTTGCGAAGAGTATACGAAACATCATAGCCATCTTGGAGAAAATAAGATCCGTAAATTTAAAAATGCAAGTCCTATCTGCACCCCAGATGTTTTGCTTAGAACTTTCAATAGGTTGATTTTTAAACATGATTTTTTGCGAACTCAACAACGTGGTTTTTCCAATTTAGCTTTTGTAAAAACACCATCCCGAAAAGACGGACATTGGTTTTGAATGAATTTTCTATATTGTTAAACCAGAGTTGGGGGTCATTTAAACCCCTTGAAGACGAAAAAAGGAATCACTGAGTTTTTCGGGAGAGAATCGTGCCCCCCGCTTCTAGCCCATTCATTATATTTAAACCCAATTTGCACGTGTCTTTGAGCTTGAAAAATTAAACCCGATCTGTAAAAATTTCCCCAGGTCATTACAAATAGGCACGAATTAGGCCCTTTTGGAAACAACAAACACTTTTTATCCCAATAGAAATAGTGACACAGACAAGACTAGCCTTGTGGACCCTTTTTCCAGAGAGAACGGTTGAAAAAACATTTTTTAACACGCACTTTAAATGCATCTTTAAAATTTTTTTTTTTCTAAAAATTTTTGGCATGTGTCCTCAAAAACCCCACTCGTGAATTGTTGAAGAATGTTATATTCCATTTTGTGCGTAGGTTTTTTTCAATGTAAAAAAGCACGCCAACAACAGTTTTTTGCAAAAAAAACCCCTTCTTGAAAAAAGGCTCTAGACAAATTTTAAGGGTCGGGGCAGCGAGTTGACGAAACCCACTTTGGGGACGTTCGCCAGAAAACTGCGTTTTTTCCAGCATCCTCTTAGCGTTTGTTGATCATCTTTTTCGAACAATTTGCAAAAGCAATTGTCAGAGAAATGGGCGATATGAAGTCGGCATCGACTTGTCTTTTGGGGTTTAAGGAGGGAATTAAGATGGCACTCGCAATCATTGGAAATATGTCAGACAACCATAATATTTTAAAAAAAAAATAATAACTTCCCAAGGGGGATCAGTAGGGCAAAAATGCTTTGTGATTTTGTCTTCTCCACAGATGTGCGACGTAATGAGTTTAAAACGCCAACGAAGTTATTTATTTATTTTTTTATTTATTTTCCATAATGGGCTTGTGGAAAGGTTGGCAGAAAAGGGCAGTATGCCCCAAGCACAAGGTGTCTCCCAGCCTCTACACAAAAAAACGTGAAAATAAACAAGAACTTTTAAAAACATAGAACATAGAAAAGGAACGCTTTGTTGAGGGCTCACTTTTTCGATGAAAAATTAATTTTTCGAGTTTCTGTCAACTTTTTGGTCTAGAAAGTTACATCATACGTGAAATTGCTGCTTACCGATGAAAAATGTGAAACCCCAGTCTGAACCCCACATCGCTGGAAGTAATTAATTGCCCGCCATCCTTGATAGCGGGTATGGTGTTTACCTGACGTCCATTTATTGTTTTAATCCTTTTTACACATCGGAAGAGGTGTGTAATTTATAGAAGATCTACTCTTCCCATGACTGCCTTTCTATGTTTGATAATTGTTCGTTTTTGCTCTCTCGTGCTTAAAATTGATAAAATTTCAAAGAGGAAAATTATTTAATTTTTTTTAAAAACTGCTTTTTTTGCCTTTATGGCCAAAGGCAAACTTGTTCCCCAGGGGACGACACGAGTGTGGGGCACCATTTGTCAGTGGATATGGAAAATGCTGCATTTAAGCAAGCCCTTTATAACCTATTGACAAGACGTTGGGTCACGAGAACAGTTTAAATCCCCTTGAGCAAAGAGGACTGATAAGTTCCTGGAACTTTCCCAAACGGGTTGGCAAGTCTCCATCCCCGACCTGGATTTGGGCCCATTGAGTTTAATAAATTCCTTGAATTGGAAAATGTCATTCCAGTAAAAACATCAAGACATTTAGCCCAGATCAAGCGATAGCAAGGGTACACAGACAAATTTTGGCCGAAAAAAATGCCAGAAGTGACGTGATGTTTATCTGGGCCCCTGTTCAAACAATGAAAAAACATTGTGTTGTAGAAAATCGCTACAACACAACCCGTCAGTCAGTATGGTGAGCGTTAAAATCACCACCCAAGATTACGGGCCCTGTAGTTGATCCGAAAAAATGCCTCCCGATGCGTCTATAATGATTTAAAGGTGGGGAAAGTAAATAAGCAAAAAAATGGGTTAAAATTTTAAAGTAAAAGTAACGGCGACGGCCGAAGGGAGTGTCAGGAATTTAGGGGTTACACAGAGTCATGCACAGAATGGAACACTCCCTGGCAGTTCACCTCCGATAAAACCTTACGGGGATTGTATAACCCCTTTAAACCCTAGGGTTTTCAGTTTGGTTTAAAAAAGTTTTTTGACATAATAAGATCAAGGGGTTTTGGGTTTTTTAAGAGTAGCTGTAGCTCTTCTAGATTTGCATAGAATCCCTACAATTCCACTTTTTTTAGTGTAGCCATTTAAGTTTTATAGATGTTTTATGTATTTAAATACGCTGTTATTTTTTAAATTTTACTTTTGGGTTTTTAAAAAATCAAAAAGGATTTTATCCATTAACCGATCCTCTCATGTCATCAGTAAAATGCGACGTGGATGGGTGGTTTTTTGGGTTTGGGGTCTTTTAAAAATTTTTTTAATATTTTACCACTAAATCCTCAACAGATTTTTGGTTTTTTAACTTGGGGTGGGATTTTTGGTAAAATTTTCTGCAAGTTTAACATCAAAATTCCTTTGAGTCTTTTGGCGAATAAATATTTTTCCAATTTTTACTCGGAATTTGAGATCGAGCAGGGAAAAAAAATCTTTTAAAAAGTTTTTCCCGCTCCTGTTGTTGCTTTGCTTGATTTTTTAAATTTATCTTTTAGGATTTTTTGTATCAAAGAAAGTTTGAATCGTTTCCTTAGTTTTCGTTTTTTGAACCCTGGTGATTCTTAACCATGGCGGTAGCCGCATCAGCTTGGGGGTTTATAGTATGGGTTTTTTAGAGTATATAGGATTTGTTTTCATTTTGCCCCTTTCTACTTGATGTACCGCTTGCGCAAATGTACTGGGAAAATTAGATGGGTGGGAATTTTTCTATACCTTTCCCGCCTCATGAAAATTTGTTTTTAAACCCCCATTTTTCACATTCTTCTTCTTTCCGTCCATCTAGGACAATCACGGAAGAAGAAGCATGAGGACACACAATGACCACTTTTTTGGATGTTTTACCAAACACTCACCATGAGATTTTTTAACGCAATTTCTGCAAATAGGTTTGATTAACAAACATTCTTGGGTGTCCAAATCTTTCAGGTGAAAATCTCATGGGGTTTTGGTATATAGGTTTTAACATCTAAAATGTGGTATCCCCTAACACTTTTTCGGAAACCTTCGGTTGGGAAGGTGAGGATTGTTTTGCCCGTTGGAAATTTTTCTCCATCAACACGAGCATTATTTTATACAAGTCAATGACACCTTTTTTGGAGAGTTCCCTTTTAAATTTTTCATTGTTTAAAATATTTAGTCAGAACAATAAAATTCCTTTAGATTTTCTAATTGTTCATGGGCTTTAAATTCAATGTCGAAAAGGTATCAAATTTTTGTGGTTTTCAATAAAAGTTAGATGGTTCATTGCGTCTCAACCAGAAGCAATCATTTTGCAGTTTCCGTATATTTTTCGGACCTGCTACACCTTTAATTCTTTTTCAATCGCAATGATGATATTTAAAAAATGTTGGTTCTCTTTTTAAAGATTTTAATTGTCAAAAATTCTAGTAATTTGTACTAGGTTTGGGAGTTTTTTAACCCTATTTTAAGGGAATTTTGGTTCAAATAAAGACCTAGGTCTTTTTTTTGTGGTAATTGTTTGTTTTGGGGAGGGGAAAAGGGGGATTTGGGGGGATTAAGATTTCCATAGTAGAAAAGGGGACAACCTACAAAATTTCCCCCGGGAAAAAGACTCAACTAGCCCCGTTTGGGTTTACCCCATAGGGCCTTGTAAAATTAAAAAATTCTTTTTTTTATCAGTATGGTAGAGGAAAGAGCCAATTTTTGTCCGGCCAAAGAATAGAGCAATAGATCTTTTACAGTGTGGTCGGCTCCCCACCTTCTCTTCCCATAGTTCCACATTGGTACATAAACCTACGCCCAATCTATTCCGGGTGCCCAAAGTGCAAATAATGGTGGGCAAAAGTGCATAGCGATTGCCCAGGGGGCTAGTCTGAATCTCCCGTCTATGATGAAGCAGGTGGCCAAAATTGCGTGTTTGGGCCATGTTTCTCGCAAGAAAAATTTCTCAACAACCAGGATCCCTTTTTCCCCGGCAGGGTCGCACCCCACGGGAAAAAACGGCGGAGACGTTAGAAAACAAAGGGGGCCAGCATATGGTGAAGAGAGAAAAAAATGAAAAAGTAATAAATAGATAGATTTTAGAGTAAAAGGAGTGTGGGGAAAATGAAAAAATTTTGCATGAGAGCCCCCTTTTGATCTCCATCACCCAATACTTATTTTAGGGGTCCACACCCCCTGCCTCTTTGTCGCATTTTTCGATGAGCGAGGGGAATGCTTTTGGGTATTTACCCCCGGGGCCCGAGGCCATGGGTCAGAACCCGCCACGGGTAAGGAGAGGAAGGAGGCATCGTCTTTGTCATTATCGTTTTGTTAAAAAGTCATCTTCGCCGGGGGGCGTCAGGGAAGGGGGGAAGGTCCCCCACGACATTCTAGAGCCGCCCTTTTTTTGGGGGTAAGATTCTCCCCTCCTTCTAGTGATGTTTTCGAGGTGGCTTTTTCTCTTTTAACGCCTTTATGATAGCAGAGCCTGCTCTGGGCTAATTACCCCCGGGTCAGACAGATAAAAATTTAACTGGATAATTTTTTGTAGAAAAAGAAAATAATAAAATGCAGAAAAAGCTAATTTTTAACAGCTTAGCGCTATTTTCAAATATGGGATTCTATGAAAAAAAAATGTAATAAACTAGTAGAAGAATTTTTATTTTAAAAAGTGATTCATTATTATATTCTTTTTAATAAAAATAGTAAAAAAATATTGTTAACTAACTATTTTATCTAAAAAATATCTAAAAGCTTCAAAAGCAAATGATATGTAAACTTTTTCAGAAATTGTACTAGATAATGTAAAAACAATAAAATTCCATGAAGACGTGAGTAACTAGAGCGCTTCAATCAGTTAGGTCACATTGCGATGCCTGAGATATTTTAAGTTACTAAATTAATTTATGTTGCTTAAAGATTTTATTGTTTTCTAAGTTTTTAAAGAAAAGAAAAATGATAGAGACTATAGAAATTTTTATTCATTAGTTTTAAGGGCACGTCAACCGTCAAATTAGATTGCACTACTCTAGCTAAGTAGATAAGGGGAGAAGATACCCTTTTTGATTTTTTTTTTGTTAGATTAAGGACGAGTCAACCGTTAGGTCATAATGAATCACTCTAGCCTAGGGGATACGGGGAAGAGTGGTCCATGCTGGTTAGTTGTTTTTTGGTTTATTTGGATTAAGAACGCGTCAACCGTAAGGTCATAATACACCACTCGCACCTAGGGGGGAGGGGGAGGATGGGACCCATGCTGGTCAGAACCAGCCACGAATAAGGGGAGGGAAGGGGGGCTCTCACGACGCAGACGTCATTATCTTCGTCAACGTTCGTGGTGTCATTGTCGTCGTCATCGTCGACGAGGGGTCGTCAAGGGAAGGGGGCAAGGTCCCCGACGATGATTGCCTGAGCTCGCCTCTAGTTTCGGGGAGTAATATTCTCCGCTCTTACTAGCTGATATTGGGAGGTGGACTTTTTCCTTCAATCGCCTTTTACGATTAGCAAAGCCATGCTCTGGGCCAATTCTACCCCAGGCCCAGACATTAAGAGTGAGAAATATTAAATTGCGTGCGTAAGTAAACAATTCTGTTAGCTTCACCGACAGAATTGGTTATTGTAGGATTCCCTTTTAACTCAGTTTCGTTAGGTTACGGGTTCATATCTCGTCGAGACCGGTTACATGTCTAAAATTTGTTTTTTAAAGTTTAACCTAAGTCATAAATGCGAATGCAAGGACTGATCCTCTGAACAACCTTAGGACATACCTTCACAATTTGTCCTAACACCAATATACCTAGTTAGACACCCGCAGAGGCTTGCATAGCACCAGCCAGGTTTTCCATGACGATTTATTCAAAAGTATTATTATTGATACCATCAGAGAACGACGACAACGGGAGAAACTAGGGCGCTTCAACCGGATAGGTCATAAAGCGCCGCCAGTGATAGTGAAAGTTGATGAGGTGCGTGAATGGTGTGTTGATGTAAGATTGTTTTCAAGTGTATAAATAACAAAATAAAATGATGATGATGAAAGTAATTGTCAAATAAAAGTTATGTGTATGAATGAAAATAAAGAAATTAAAGAAATGTGTATGATGTAAATTAATATTTTGTTCAATAGATTACTTTGGATAAGAAGTTTAGAAAAGTTTGTCACCTTTGCATATGAGTAAGTTCTTCATATTAATGGAGGAGATCAAATTGCGTTCGCAAGGCATCATATTTGGTTCATTCTGATAGTGTTATGATGTACGGTTAAAGGTACATCACATGTGTCACATGATGGGAATAACCTTTTCTCTGGTTAAGAGATTACCGTAAGTTAGACGTGTGTGGCCTATACGATGTCTAGACAGTACCGCCTCTTCTCTACGTGAGAGTCGAGACGTAGGTGGATGAATTTTATTAGCCAGTGAGGGCATCACACTATACGCAATTTGATATTTTGCACCACATCCCAAGATGCTTGTCGCAAATCCAACAATCTTTGCTTGAATCCACTCTTGACATCTGGAACGGGAACTAGATTGAAATCAACGTCGCGGCCGCTGGGAAGCTCATTAGCAGCCCGATCAGCGTGTTCATTTCCTCTATGCCCACGTGTCAGGTTTCCAGCAAAAACTCTATTATATAACCTTAGAGGTTAGTTTTTCAAAAAGAATTGGATGTCTGTACCAAATGATGACTAAAATACATGAGTTTTATATAGCTTGAAGTGAACTTAAGCTATCTGAACGCAATAGATATTCTCACAACGACAACGTAGAATGTATTAAGAGCTTTGGTTGGCGAATAACTCTGCAGTAAAAACTGAACACACGTCGCTTAGCCTGAACGTTCAGTATAGGTGGAGATTGGAGAATGTTCAGAAGCGTGTTCAATGTTGGCAACCAATTAATATGGGCTGATAAAAACACGGTGTCCGGGCCCAGATAGGTTAGAAGATCTGACAGGTACGATTTATATTGTTTTACTTCGTCTCTTGGTAAGCGTCTCTGCTTGCCATACAGAAAGTTCAGTGTTCGATTCTCGCGATAGCAGAAGATTTTTAACTTATGATTGAGTCCATTGTTTTTGGCTAGGAATATGTAAACGGTGACTTAGGTGTCGTCCTATCAACAATGCACATAGTAATCCAAGGTTGTTTTGAATAATCCTTGTACATTCTTGCAATGTCCACGGGTGGAATCGTGCTTGATTGTTCGTTGTTTCTTACTTTCAAATATCCCGGTTTTTTTAACGATTATAATAAGCCATGCTCGGGCCAATTCTATCTAACCCCGGGTCCCATACGGTTCAATATGATTTAATATTCATAATAACTGACTGTTTTGTGCGCCACCTCGCCTTGGGAAAGCGAGATGAAACAGACATCGCTGGACAGACCCCAAGCCAAGAGCCTGGGGCCGGGAGAGGTTTCTAGTTTGATTTCGACTAGTTTTAGTTTATTTGGATCCAGGGCGTTTCAACCGTTGGGTCCATTAGACGAGCGAAGCGCAGCGACTGAGGGTGTTCTGATAATATTCAAGTCCAGGTCCAAGTTCCGCTCATGTTAAAAGTCCTACACTAGCCTACGTAGAGCAAGTTCATAATGCACCACTACTAGCCAAAGTTTATGAATGTGGGGGGTGGGGGCATGCTAGTCGGAAATCAGCCACGGGTAAGAGGTGGGAAGTGGGTTTATTTACGTCGCGTCCGTTTTTTTTGCTCCCACATTTAATAATTCCATTTATTTATTTGGTAGAAGAATATACATTACACATACCAATTAAGGACTGACTCATAGAGCCCACAAAGCAGACATGGCTTGGTCTGTGGAATTTATGGATTAAGTGCGCGTCACAGTTAGATCGATAATGCACGCAACTTTAGGCCTAAAGGGGGGTGGGGGGAGGAGGGGCGCCATGCTGGTCGAACCAGGCCACGGGTAATAGGAGGCAGGGGGATTTCTCACGTACGCAGTCGTCCATCGTCCTTTTGTCAATCGTTCGTTGTGTCATTGTCATCGTCACCGGGGGGGGGGGTCGTCAAGGGAAAGGTGCAAGGTCCCCGAACGACGACTGCCAGATCTCGCCTTCCCAGCTACCGTGGAGTAGATACTTTCCTCCTAACCTACAAGCTGTTTTTGCGAGATGGCGACGCGCGTTCCCTGTTGCCGACGCAATCAACGGACTGTTCGATTAACTCAACAAAGATCGTTATGTTTTAATAGGTAATATAGTAGTCAGTGTTATTTATCTATTTATAAGTCATACACCATACGGCCATAATCAACAAGTCCGGATTCAGATCACCTTCAATTTATTATGTTCCTCGTTGCTAGGACGTCTTCATGACACCGTTACAAATTCCTAAACCATAAACTGATGGATTTTAAGTCCAAATCGAGTAAAAATTACTTCGGCTATAGTGCGACTCAAACCCTGGACCCTCTGCCTGGAAGCGAGAAGCTAACTCACAAAGACAACGAAAGAAAGAAGAAATAAATTAAACTATGGTTATAAAGGTTAAAGCAAAAGAAAATAATTTATTTTATATGGCAAAATTATATAACCTAATGACGTGTTTGGGATGTATTTATGTTTATGTTTTGTTTTATTAGGTTTAAGTGCGCGTCAACACCGTCAGGTCATATTTCGCCTCCTGTTGATAGACGTAGTTTTCTTATATTTTTTATCACTATATATTTTCCAAAGGGAGGAAACGTAATTGGTGGCCGTGGGGAGACGCGGGGTGGAAGGCTTGTGCTGTGTCAGAACCAGCCAGACGCAAGGGGAAGGGCATGGAGTAGGGCGGGGCCGTTGTCCAGGGCCGGGCTGGATGCTGGCCGGGGTCGGGGTCGGGTAGGCCTGTGGTCTGTGTGCAAAAATCAGGCCGGCTCAGGCAAAGGGACAGAGGGAAAGGGGGGACGGGGAGGGCAGGAGTGGTGGTTCCCCCCGTCGTGGTCGTCTTCGTCATGTGTTATGTGCTGGTCCGTGTTGTCATTGTCGTCGTCGTCGGGGAGGTTGTTCAAAGGGAGGGGGAGTTCCCGACGACGATTGCCAAATTTTGTTAAATATTATATTTTCTTTGAATGAGAATTTAGAAAGTTGTAGCCGTTATCATTATGATATTATAACATTAATTTAGCACAAGAAAATTTTCGACACGGTGTCAAGATATAGGAGAGGACTATTTTATATATATTGTTTTGATGTTGGCAGTCACAAAATAAGCTTGAAGTCACTGCTACTGTCATTGACAAAGTCTCTACTATTGCTGTAACTAATTATTTCATTTTCTGTGCAATTTTTTTTGTTTTTTTAAAAATCATTTGACATCATTGGATCGAGTGTTTTTAATCAAGACCTGTGTTATAATTAAGGATACAACTTTTTCCATCCCTCTACACGTAATTATAGCGTTCTAAAAGTTATAGTTTTTATCTTCAAGATTTCTTTTTTTGATGGAGTTTTGTTATTATCCGTAACAACAAAATCCCAACATTGACATGCACATGTTGTTTTCGATATGTTTTTTTACGCAGAATAAGCTGTTTAAACTTGCTTGGTTCTTGGGTGCTTGTTGTGTTGACTAACTAACAATAAACTACAAGATGAAGATTAAATGGAACGATGACGGAAGAAACTAAAAGCACTTCACCGGTAAGTTCATATTGCGCCGTCTGTGTATTGAAGTTGACGAGTTGATTATAGTGTGTTGGATGATTAGATTGTTTTCTAAGTCGGTACCACAAAACAAAATGAATTTGATGATAGAATAGCAAAACAAACAGTTATTTATGTGAATAATTCATAATGGCCACATTCGATCTAATGTAAAGATTCCCTTCAACTATAATGCCAGTCATGCAAGACGGCTTACCATTGGCTCGTATGGCATACAAGGGCTTTTTTTATCGCCAATTATCCCGAATTCCACTGTTTTGATGATTTACAACGCCACTTAAATGGCGTGCAAGACCTGCACTTGTATGTTGGATACAAATTAGTGGATTTTGCCATCTGATATCTTCATAGTAGCCTCCGACACAAACACACTCTGGTATGTTAAAATGAGTAAAATGCTTAATAGAACAATGATTACTAATCAAGCCCAATATCATCGGTGCATTGAATCACAAACCTACAAGCTTTGGTTAAAAAATATTGATAAGATCGCCTTTCCACAAGTCCCAGCCATCACTACCTCACAAACATTCCACGAAAAAATCCCACCAACAACTACGTGAGAACTAGGGCGCTTCACCGGTTGAGGTCATATTGCGCCGCCTGTGATAATTGAACATTGATGAGATGAGATAATGTGTGTTGGATGATTAAGTGTTTTCTTAGTGTAATAATATAACAAATAATGATGATGATGATATTTATCACAAAACAAAAGTTTTTATGTGAATGTAATAAATAAATTTTAAAATGTGTATTCATGATGGGAAAATTAAATTTTGTGGAAATAGATTCCTTTGGATGAGATGAATTGAATTTTTGTCGCCGTTATCATATGATAGAAGTTTTAATTTGGAAATATCAATTTCGTCCGCAGGTCATCATATTATTTTTTGAACATTTTTGAATGTTTTTAAGTCCGTATAAAATCACGGTTGTTTGTTTATTTGGATTAAGGACGCGTCAACCTTAGGTCATAATGCATTTCTCTAAATTAGGGGTTTGGGGTGGGTAGTAGGGCTATTCTGGTCAGAACCGCCACGGGAAAGGTGGTGGAAAAGGGGTTCTCACGTCGCGTCGTCATTGGTCATCGTCATTGTTCGGGTGTCCGTTGACGTCATCACAGTAGTCAAGGGGTCGTCGTGCAAGGTCCCCGACGACGATTGCCAGAGCTCGCCTCTAGTTTCGGGAGTAAAAATTACCCCTTCATACAAGCTGATGTTTGCGAGTGGACTTTATCTCTTGAATCGCCTTTTACGATTATCAGAGCCATGCTCTGGCCAATCTACCCGGGCCCAGACGGGATCACAAAGGAAACTAGGGGCTCTTCAACCAAAAAAATTCTATTGCTCACCTATGATATCGTTAGTTTAATACGTTGCATCCATCTATTCTTTTTATTAGAAGCTTTTTAGTTTGTTTGGATAGAGGCACTTAATCGTTTAAGTACTATTCGCCACTCAAGCTTATGGATGTGTGAAGGAATCACAACGCTGGTATGGTAAAATTGAGAAAGAAATAGTGGGTGATTACGTCGCGTTCGTCATGGTCCTAGTCCATGTTCGTGTTGTCATTGTCGGCTTCGTCTGGGAGCTCTTTGAGTTATTGGAGGGGTACCTGACGACGACTGCATGGAAAGATCTGTAATAGTCTATTACATTGGTTACTTATAGGAACATTCTAATGAGAGCGCGTCAAATCGTTAGGCCATGAGCTACACGCCATCCTATTGGATGTAGGGAGGACACACCGTGCTGGTCATACACCACAGGCAAGAGGGTGGTGGCAACGCTGTACGTGACAATTTAGTTACCTGAGGATTTACATTTCAAGTAAAGAAGAAATCTAGCTGTGTAGTTGAACTATACAATTTCCAAGCGTTCTGCCCTGTCACTGGATGTACATCATAATACATCTGCCTACTTTAGCGTATATCATAATTGTATAATTATTGCGACGCCTCAGGGGGATGAATCATACACTATTAACGACAAGAGAATTTAATCTGAGTACGCTTCAACCGGGTTGTTTCATATCGCTCTGCATTTGATATTATAGTTAAAAATTGAATGTATTGTCGTTCTATATTTTCGTGACCATGTGATTAATTAAGTTTTCCACCCATAAGGTTTTAATATTTCCTCTAGCCAAGGGGTTGTGTGTAAGACGGTCCCATGCTGTTCAGAACACGGCTTGTAGAGGGAGGAGAGTAGATGGAGGGTCTTCGTCGCGGTCATCAACGAAAAGAGATTCAGAAGTATACCGTCGACGACATACCAGAGCTCGCCTGAAGCTTCGGTCTTTTGGTTTCAGCGGTCTCCGATATGAAGATCACAATGTCACCATCCGTCCAAGGATGTCTGTGAGATAAGACCCGTTGCTGGTCCGAACCTGCAGTCCACGGGTATGAATGATGAGAGGAGGAGAGGGGGTTCTCACAGTCTTGGTCGTTCATCGTCTTTGTCATCGACGCGTTGTCATATCCGTCGTCCTCGGGCAGTTCGTCAAAGGACAAGGGGATGTTTTTCCCGACGACTGATTGACAAGCGCGCCTCTAGTATCGGGGAGTATACTACCTCAACATGTGATCATGCGCAAGATGTACTTTTTCTCTTTCCTCGACTTGTACGATTTAGCAGAAGTATGCTCTGTCTTATTCTACCCCCGGCCCAAGTACGGTTGTCATGAGGATATACGCGAGTATATGGCGTTCCTAGAAAGAAATACATATCCCCTCCCGCAGTAAACCATTCCCAAAATCAGGTATTTTGGTTTTGGTTTATCTGGATTAAGGACGCGTCAATCGTTAGGTCATAATGCACCACTCTAGCCTAAGGGGGGTGAGGAGGGGGGACCCCTGCTGGTCAGAACCAGCCACGGGTAAGGGGGGAAAGGGGGGGGGGTTTTCTTACGGTCGCGGTCGTCCATCGTCCTTTGTCATCGTTCGTTGTTTTTCATTGTCATCGTCGGCCGGGGTGTCGTCAAAAGAAAGGGCCAGGTCCCCTACGACTATTAGCCAGAGCTCGCCTATAGTTTCGGGGGTAAGAATATTCCCTCTTTCTAGCTTGATGTTGCGAGGTGAACTTTTTCCTCATTAATCGCCTTTATATTAAGGCAGAGCCATGCGCTAGGGGCAATTCGACCCGGGCCTCAGACGGGAAAGGGGAGGAATAAGGGTTCTCACGTCACGGTCTTCATTGTCTTCGTCATCGTTCGTTGTGTCATTGTCGTCATCGTCGTCGAGGGATCGTCAAGGGAAGGGGCAAAGGTCCGCGACGAGATTTGCCAGAGCTCGCCTTTTAGTTTCGGGAGTAAAATACTATCCTTCATACTATCTGCTGATTGCGAGGTGGACTTTTTCTCTTGAATCGCTTTTTACGATTAGCAGAGCCATGCTTCTGGGGCCAATTCTTCCCCGGGCCCATACGGGTAAATCAAAGTATCTGTATGCCCATCATTTCCACCTGTACCTAACACTACGCAACCTGCCTCTACTTTGGTTCAAATGAACGAACACAATGTCAGTCCAAATAACAAAAACACAACGGTTTTTTTGCAAACACAGCAAATCATTACCAGTCACCACTAACAAATATTATTATAAAAGTGCTTAAAACCCATCTTTCGGTTTGTGAGACCACGCTTGAATTCGACGCATCGTTATTGACTAATGTCTGCATGAATTATACAGAATTCCTCATTCAACGCTTGGACGTTGATGAGGCGATGTATCGCAACAAATGTCTGCCGAAGCCGAGTATGGTTCCGACCTTGAAGTTCCGGCCTTCGCTCGAATCTACTCGAGACCATCCATTCTTCCAGCTAGGTGACCCCGAGCGCGTCATGTGGACAAAATGCGCCACATTAACGAGGGTGGTCATTCCTACTTTACCTTATCTGATGTTTTTCACGAAGACGTGAGAAACTAGGCGCTTTAACGGTTTGGTCATATGGCTACGTTTGTGATAATGAATTGAAACTAATTAAAATCATGATGATCATAGTAATAGCAAACCAAATTGATATTAATTAACTGAAAATAAAGAATTAAAAAGAATGTGATGATTTGAATTATTTTTTATTATTAGATTACTTCGGATGAGACTTTAGAACTTTTGTCGCCATGTCGTATAATAGAAGTTCTTTATATTATTAGGAGAGATCGAATTGCGTGTGCAGGCATCATATTGGTACTTCGGATAACATATGATGTACTGTTAAAGAGTATATCACATGTGTCACATATGGGGAAAAACTTTTCTCTGGTTTAGATATATCCGTGAGTTACACATGTGTGCCTTTCGAATTCTGACATACCACCTCTTCTCTACGGAGAGTCGAGACGGATGTTGACGAATTATTATAGCCAGTGTATGCATCACACTCGAAATTTGTTTTTTTGCACCAAATCCCAAGTTGCTTGTCGCAATATAACAATTGTTGCTTGAATCCACTCGGTTAAAATCTTTTTTTTTTTGTGGTTATTTGGTATTAAGAACGCTTCAAAACCGTATTAGATCATAATGCACAATGCAGCCTAGGATATGGTAGGAAGGCCATGCTGGTGAGAACCAGCCACGGTAGGGGAGGAAGGGTTTTCTCCGTCGTGGTTGTCATCATCGTCGTTCTGGTCATCGTTTCGTTGTGTCATTGTCACATCGTCGGGAGGTTATCGAGGAAGTGGGAGTTTTTTTCGACGACGGTTGCCGGAGCTCGCCTCTAGATTCGGGGAGTAACATCTCCCTTCTTACTAGCTGATGTTGCGGGTGGACTTTTTCCCTTGAATACCCTTTTCGGTTAGCAGAGTCTGATCTGGTCCAATTCTAACCCGGCCCGTATGGGTAAAACAGGGAAAAGACAACGCCCTGTAGGTGATTCTTGTCAAAGTTTCTATTGTTACTTGTTATTGTTATTAATGTACCTCAAAACATTTCACATTTAAGCTTTGTTTGGGTATTCTATGGATTCTGACTAACTTTTTAACTTTTTTTCTTTCATAACGCCAATAAATTACCATTACCCGTTATGTACATGTACAAATATGACGTTGTAGGTTTACCTGTTTGGTCAGATCGTCCCCACAATTCATGGAAATATCGCTCTAAAAATCGTGAAAAAAAACGCAAAGTTACGATATTTTGAGAATAATTTTCTTCGATTGTACCCAAAACATACGCTGTAAGTTCAGAGATTTCAAAAGTCCCCTTCTATTTCATCAATATCGAATATGCCGTGTGCCTGGGGAGAAGAGCGAACAAACAGTAAAAAAGAAAAAAAAACATTGGGAGATAAATTTTTTGAGGGTCATGTAAATTGAAGTCTTCGCTTCGCTCATCCAAAATAAATGTGTGGAATCCAAGACGTGATCTTTGTTTTTTGTTTTTGTTCTTATAGCTTAATATTTTCTTTTTTTCTGTGAAAACATGCCAGGTGCATTGCAAAATTCCCTTAATGTGTCAGCAAGAATTATTGGCGTTAGGACAATTGTTTAATTGATGCCATGCCAATGGCTGTTTAATGAGGAGCTTATCCTTGCCTGCGCATTATCGACGAGGAAAAAGCTCGTGAAAAGTCTTCAGCCCAGTAATGCCTTCTCGAAGGGATTTCACCCCTGGTTACCCCCGGATCAGAGTCCGCGCTCTAACACTCGAGCCAAAACTGAACAAGTGTTGTTAGATTATCATTATGTGTGTCTCACTAAGTTTATTTGAAGACAAGAAAATGTTATGATGATTCCGTCCACAGCGATGTAATTAGATACATTGAGACATCTTCATTATAAGTAAGTAACTAACTTATGGGTTTGTGCGCCACTCTATGCTCGGGAAACGATGAGACGATACTGTCGAGGACCGATCCAGCCACAAACAAGGAAATGGGAACTTCAAAAGGATTATACGTGAGGCGCGTTAACTGTCAGGTCATATTGCGCCATTCTAGCCTTTGGGGGGGGGGAGGGGGGGGGGGGGGGGGGGAAAAAAAAAAAAAAAAAATTTAAAATTTTGGGGGGGAGGAGGAACCCTGCTGGTCAGAACCATCCACGTGTAAGGGGAGGAAGGGGATTGGCAAATCGCAGTCGTCATCGTCTTGTCATCGTTTCATTGTGTCATGTTATCGTCATCGGGGGAAGGTCGTCAAGGAACGGGGGAGCGGCCCGACGCGATTGCCAGAGCTCGCCGCTATGTTTTGGGCAGTAATATCTCCCTCTTCTAGCTGTTGTTTGCGAGTTGGACTTTTTCTCTTGAATCGCCTTGTACAACAGCAAGCCAGATCTGGGCAATTCTACCCCGGGCCCAGACGGGAGGAATGGGGGTTTCTGATGGAGAAGATTTCCAACTGTCAACAACAATCCTCCTCACCTTCAACACTAAGGACTTACCTGAAAAGGGTTAGGGGATACCACATTTTAGATTCAAAACCTATATACCAAATCCGCATGAGATGCTTCACCTGTCAAAGATTTGGACACACCAAGAATGTCTGTAGTCTGAACCTATTTGCAGGAAATTGCGGTTTCAAATCGCATGTGAAGTGAAGTGTGAACATCCTAAACGAGTGTGGTCAATTGTAGTGTCCTCATGCTTCTTCTTCCGTGATTGTCCCTAGATGACCGGAAAGAAGAAGTTTGTGAGATAATGTGGCGGTTGACCAAACTAATGTTCATGATGTCAAGGAACAGGTATAGACAAATTACCACAAACCATCATCATCTTCCAGTATCATTTGCGCAGCTGTAACAGCAAATAGTAGAGGCATAATTGGCAACAAATCGAAACACACAGAGACATCTCGAAACCCAAACCTATAATCCCAAGCTGATTGCGCTACCCAGCCATGTTGAAGACATCACCTTGGTTCAGGAGAACGTAAACAAAAGCTAAGGAACTATTGACGCATTGCTTGTGACTACAGAAATCACTACAAAGATCAATTAAAAAACAAGCAAAGCAACAACAGAGTCAGTAAAACTCTTACAGAGTTAATTTCCTGACTCGATCTCATTCCGAGTGGAAAATTAGGTAAGTTTAATCAACAGCCGAGAGTCAACAGCAATGTTGATGTCAAGTTGAACTAAATTTACCTAAATCACCCAAAAAAGTCAAAAAACACAGCAACCATTAGAGTTTTTTAGTGGGTCCCAAATGTAAAAGAGGCATTTTAAAGAATCCCAACCGAAAAACATCCCATCCACGTCGTCACTTACTGATGACGATGTTGGAGGATTCGGTTAATGATGAGAATCCTTTTGATATTTTAAAAAGCCCATTAGGTGAAATTTAAAAATAACAACGTATTAAAGAGACATTACAACATCTATAAACTATAATGGCTACACTAATATCGTGGAATTGAGAGGATTCTATGCAAATCTAAAGAGCTGACAGCTACTCTTACAAAACACACACCCGTGATCTTATTATTACAAGACACTTTTTTTCAAACCACCTGCTAACCCTACGGTTTAGGGTTTATACAATCTACCGTAATGATTATTAGGAGGTGAACTGCACAGGGAGGTGTTGCCATTCTGGTGCATGACTCTGTGGTATGCACACTCAAATTCCATTGACCTCGCCTTCCAGGCCGTCGCCGTTCAAAGCTTTACATTCCAAATGTAACCACATTATGCTGTATTTACATTCCACCACCATTAATCAAGCAGAACGCGCGATATGGAGGCATTGTCGGATCAATTACATGGACCCTTAATCTTGGTTGGTGATTTTAACGCTCACCATAGCTGACTGGGGATCATGTTTTCTGATCAACGGGGTTTGTGTTGTAGCGATTTTCTACAACACAATGAGTTTCATTGTTGATCATGGGCCATGACTCATTTCACGTCACATTCTGGCAACTTTTTCAGCCATAGATTTAGTACATGTGTACGCCATTGCTATCGGCTTGATCTCGAGCTAAATGTGCTTGGATGATTTACATGGAAGTTGATCATTTTCCAATTCAGGTGAATGTATTAACTACAATAGGCCAGCACAAATCCAGGCGAGGGATGGAGACTTGCGCAAGCTTATTGGGAAATTCCAGGAATTAGTGAAGTTCTACCTTTTGCTGCAATGTGGACTTTCTAGTTCTCGTGACCCCACAACGTGCTTTGTTCAATAATGTCGAGTAATGCTTGCTTGATGCAGCATATGCCTTATAACCACTGACTAGTGTGAACAAACGTCGTCTGTTCGTCCCCTGGTGGACAGAATATATGATTGTGCTATTGGCCATCAGGCAAAGAAGCAGCTTTTAAAAATTAAATACATTTCCTACATTTTGAAAATTTCATCCATTTCAACACGAGAAGCGAAACGAGACGAAATTATCAAACATAGTAAGAGGCAAGTCATCGGCAGAGTATGTATCTTCCTATAAATTACAGCACCTCTTCCACGATGTGTGGAAAGGATTAAATCAATTAAAGTGGCGTCAGGGAACACCATTACCCGCTACACGATGGCGGGCAATTAGTTACTACTCCAGCAGATGTGGCTTCAGTACTTGGTCCACATTTTTGCATCGTAAGCGAGTAATGCACGATATGCATGCAGAATTTCTAGCACACAAGCAGTTTACCGAATGCTCGAAACTTAATTTTCTCATCTGAAACGTATGAGCCAGACAACAGCGTTCTCTTTGTGGGAACTCCGTATGGCGTTAAGCCATTACGTCCGCACATCTGTGGGAGAAGAAAAATGCACAACGACATGTTTGTGCACCTGACTGATCCTCATTGGAAGTTTATTATTTTATTTTTTAAGATTTTGTGTTGTCTTGACATATTTCCCGATAGTTGTCGTAGTGTCCATCTATTCCACTTCTCAACCCACAAAGGATAAGTCGATGCCGAATTCATATCGCCCTATTCTCTGCAGTTGCTTTTTGCAAAATTGTTCGTGAAAAGATGATCAACAAACGACTAATGTGGATGCTGGGACACGCAGTTTATTGCGAACGTCCAATGTGGATGTCCGTCAACGTCGTTGCACCGCTCGACAACTTGTTCGATTAGAGACGTTCATGTCAATAAGGGGTTTGTTGCGCAAACAAACGATGTTGTTGGTGGTGGCTTTTGGACATTGAAAAGCTACGATATCCATGGAGATATAAATTTAAAAAATTTTCCCCCCCCACCTTTCACATATTCACGAGTGGGGTTTTCGAGGGCACATGCCAAAATTTTTGAGAAAACTTTTTAAAAGATAGAACTTTCAAAAGTGCGTGTTAACATGTTTTGTCCAGACTCGTTCCTCACTGGAAACAGGTGTACCACAATGCTCGGTCTTGTCGTATCACTGTTGGCTATTGGAATAAACATTGTGGTGGATTGTATCCAAGAGCTAATGCTCGTGCCTATTTGTAGATGACCTGGGAATCGTTCTACAGATCGGTAAATTATCAACAGCTAAAGACACGTGCAAATTGGATTTGAACAATATAAGTGAATGGGCTCGAAAGCGTGGACACGATTCTCTCCCGAAAAAACTCATGTGCATTACTTTGGTGGGAGGGGGGGGCCGTCTCAGAATCCAAAATGACCCACAACTATCGTTTACATGTAGAACTTCTATTCAAAACAAATGTGCCTCTTCTCGGCATGGTGTTTTGGACAAAAGCTAAATTGGAAAGACCACTTTTGTTGAGTTTACGCAAAAAATGCAATGTTTGAATCACCATATTGAAAGTTTCTCAGTAATACATCGTGGGTGTCAGATGGACTTGCATGTTGAGAATTTAGCGGATCTCTAGTTTTGCTCACAAGATGGCTAGGGAGTTTCGTATACTCTTCAGCAATGTACACAACCCTTAAACTTCTAGACACTGTCCACCATTGTGGTCTTCGTATTGCTCTTGGTGCATTTCGAAACAAGGCCCGGTATTCGCTTGTTGCGAGTCGGTGGTGTCCTCCTTAGGTGCAGACGGAGCACCTCTTTGATGGGTACGTATGTAATGAAATTAAAGCTATCGTAACCATCCAGCAAATCGAATGTTTTTAAACACGACCTATGTCAGACACTTTGATACAACCATGGCACTCTCTTCACGGATTAAGATGTAAACTTTTAGTTAATCTTATAGATTTCATCTGCCAAAGTTTTTTAATTATTGTATTTATGAAATAACCCTCCCCTGGTTCACCAGAGCCAGATTATTTATTTGACCTTTGTCGTTTTGATAAAAAACTCTACTTGCGATAGTGTATTCAATTAACTTTAGGAAATTTGCCATGAACATCAAAGGTTTTAACTTGGTATTCACAGATGGCTCCCAAATTGACACAAGGTTGGAAGTGCCTTTTAATTGCGTCCACCTAACTGAACGTTTCAGGCTAAGCGACGTGTGTTCAGTTTTCACTGCAGAAGTTTATTCGCCATCCGTTAAGCTCTTAAATAATTCTACGCTGTCGTTTGTGGAGAATACCTTTTTGTTTCAGATAGCTTAAGTTCAACTCAAGCTATAAACTCATGTATTCTAGTCATCAGTTTGGTACACAAGACCATCCATTCTTTTAGAAAAACTAACCTCTAAGGGATATATAATAGAGTTTTGCTGGTACCTGGACACGTTGCATAGAGGGAATGAACACGCTGATCGGGCTGCTAAGGAAGCTTCCCCGCGTCGCGACGTTGATTTCATCTATTCCCCGTTCCAGATGTTCAGAGTGGATACAAGCAAAGATTGTTGGATTTGCGACAAGCATCGTGGGATGTGTTGCAAAATACACATTGCATAGTGTTCTGCCCACATGACTAACAAATTCGTCCACCTACGTCTCGACTCTCAACGTAGAGAAAGGTGGTATTGTCTAGAATTTCGTATAGGGCCATAATCGCCTAACACACGATATCTCTTAACCAGAGCAAAGTTATTCCCCATATGTGACACATGTGATGTAAACCTTTAACCGTGCATCATATGCTAGCAGAATGGCAAATATGATGCATTGCGCACGCATATTTGATCTCTCCAATCTATGAGAACTTCTATCATATATATAACGGCGCAAACTTTCTACATTTCTCATCCATTGTAATCTAATTTAACAAAATTCTCACATTTTCACATCTTACCATTTGTTTCTTTTTCTTTATTTTCTTTACATACATAACTTTTATTTTGACTAAATTACTTTCCTTCATCATCAATTTATTTTGTTATTTCTACACTTAGAAACATCTAATCATCAAACCATACCTGCTTCACCTCTTCTCATTTCCTTTCCACATTCACAGGCGGCGCAATATGACCGAACCGTTGAAGCGCCCTAGTTTCTCACGTCGGGTCGTCAGTCGTCGTCGTCGTCCGTCGTCCGTCGTCGTCGCGTCCCACTCGCGTCGTCATAGTTTTTGCCATCGTTCATCTCGAGGTGTCTGTAGACCACAAAGGTTGGCTTTCATGCATACATTTTCATTTTCTTACACGCACTTTTACTCCAGAATCATCTTTTTTTAAACTTCTTCACGTTCTTACTCTTCCCACTCAATGCTGGCCCCCGTTGTGCTCTGAGCGTCCACCACCGTGTTTGCCGTGCGGTGCGACCTAGGAGGATTTAGTACATTACATACAATACATTAAATCCTCCTAGGTCAGAACCAGGCACGGAAAAGGGGAGGAAAGGTGGTTCTCACGTCGCGGTCGTCATTGTCTTTGTCATCGTTCGTTGTGTCATTGTCGTCATCGTCGACGAGGGGTCGTCAAGGGAAGGGGCAAGGCCCCCACGACGATTGCCGGAGCTCGCCTCTGGTACCGAGAAGTAATATTCTCCCCTTTTACTAGCTGATGTTTGCGAAGTGGACTTTCTCTCTTCAATCGCCTTTTACGATTAGCAGAAAGGTTCCCTCCCCCGGGCCAGACAGTCGATTTAAAAAATTTGTCCGAAATCAGAGTTAAAAAACTTCTGACTTTAGCGGAATCGACTCCTGGACCTTCTGCATTGGAAGCAGATACGCTAACAACAAGAACCAACGAAAGTAGGAAGTAAGGATGAAAAGGAAATTAGGATGACGTGAGTAACTATGGCGCTTCAACGGGAGTGTGACCTTGAATGTTTATGATATGAGTTTTATGGTGTGTTTGATGATTATATTGCTTTCTAAGTTCTCTGACTTAAGCGGGAATCGAACCCTGGACCTCTGCATTGGAAGGGCAGGATACGCTACAACAAGACCAACGAAGTAGGAAGTAAGATGGAAGTGAGGGATGACGTGAAAATATGGCGCTTCAACGGATGTGACATTGATGTTGATGATATGAGTTTAATGGTGGTGTTTTGATGATTCTTTGCTTTCTAAGTTTCTCTACTTTAGCGGGAATCGAACCCTGGACCTTCTGCATTGGAGCAGATACGCTACAACCAAGACCAACGAAAGTAGGAGTAAGGATGGAAGTGAGGATGACGTAGAACATGGCGCTTCAACGCGAGTGTGACATTGAATGTAATGATATGAGTTTATGGGTGTGTTTGATGATTAATATTGTTTTCTAGTTTCTCTGACTTAAGCGGGAATCGAACCCCTGACCTTCTGCATTGGAAGCATATACGCTAACACAAAGACATACGAAAGTAGAAGTAGGATGGAAGTGAGGATGAGTGAGACACTATGGCGCTTCAACCGAGTGTGACATTGATGTTTATGATATGATTTTATGTGTTTTTGATGATTATATTGCTTTCTAAGTTTCTCTGACTTAAGCGGGAATCGAACCCTTCGCCTTCTGCTTGGAAACAGATACGCGTAGCAACAAACCACGAAAGTAGGGAAGTAAGGATGGACGTGGAGTATGACGTGAGAAACTATGGCGCTCAACCTAAGAGAGGAAGGAGTGTGACATGAATGTTATGATAGATGAGTTTATGTCGTTTTGATGATTATATTGTTTTTTAAGTTTCTCTGACTTAAGCGGGACTCGACCCTCACCCTTCTGCATGGAAGCAGATACGCTAACAACAAGACGCCAACTAAGCAGGAGTCAGATTGAAGTGAGGATGACGTGAGAAACTATGGCGCTTCAACCGAGTGTGACATTGAATGTTAATGATATGAGTTTATGGTGCGTTTGATGATTATATTGTTTTCTAAGTTTATAAAAGAAACGAAAATGATGTTGCCGATATTAATAGCAAAAGGAAAATATTTAATTGAATGAAAAAAAATGTGAATGAAGTGAATTAAAATTTGTTAAAAAAGTTACTTTAATGATAAAAGTAAAATAAAAATTTTATGGTCATTGCGCTGGACACACTAACCTAGGTAACGCGAGGAGAACAGGCTCGTGCAGGGCAGAACCAGCCACAGGCAAGGCTGTATCTTACGGCAGGCTTGTCGTTGTCATCGTTTTATCTTCCGAGTCAGTGTAGTCGGTGTGGTCATCATGTAGAGTGCGGGGTGAGGGGGTCCTCGACAAAGACTGCCAGAGCTAGCCTCTAGTTAGTGGAGTTCAATAAGATCCTAGAAACTTTAAGCTGGTATTTGCGAGATGAACTGCGTCTTGTCTCTCCTTCTATAAGATTTTCGGAGACAAAGGTATTACCATGGATTTTAAAGTTTATTTGGATCAAGGGCGCGTCAACCGTCAGGTCATAAAGCGACACTAGCCTAGGGGATGTGGGAGGAAAATACGATGCTGATCAGAACCAGCAACGGGTCTGGGAGGTACGGGAGGTTCCTAACGTCGCAGTCGTCATTGTGTTCGTCATCGTTAATGTTGTCAAGTTCGTCGTTGTCGGGAAGGTCGTCAATGGAAAGGGGGAGAGGCCCCGTACGACGACCGCCAGAGCTCGCCTCTAGTTTCAGGGAGCTTTATGACTCCCCTGACTACTAGCTGATGTTGGCGAGGTGCACTTTGTCTCTCTCCTCGCCGTCTACGATTATAGCAGAGCCATGCTCTGGGCCATGTTCTACTCCGAGCCCAGACGGGGCCACTAATATAAACTAACACACGCACCATGAACCTGATGAATATCTAATTTAACCAAAGGAACAAGGCGCACTTTAAATTTTAAAGAGTTTTGAATCGATATTAATTTTAATATTTAATGACTTTTTTGTTCATACAACTATCTTTTATGTTATCTTCAATATACTGATATACTGCAATTAAACGGCTAAGGTATTTATCTTACTATATTTGTATCATCCTCTGAATCTGAATCAGACGACGACGTAAGAAACTAGGGCGCGTCAACCGTGTAGGTTGCTCTGAACGGCCGATTATATAAAACATTAATAATTGTTGAAATCTGTTATCATATTATATTGCGAGTTTTACCATTTGAATACAAAATAAGGAGAAAATAATATAAGAAATATAATACAGAGTCTAATTCCAATGTGTTTGTGTGATAAATCGTTTTGGGCGCATCAACTGTAGGTAAAAATGCCCCACTATCCTGCAGGCTTAAAGTTTCTCACGTCGCAGGTCAGAACTAGTCTCCAGTTTTGGGAATATTATACTGCCCTAGCAAACAAGGATTATGTTTGCAAAATGGACTGTGCCAATTTATTCGCCATTACGATTTAACGAGAATGGCTCTGGGCCTTTATTTTACTCCTGTCCTAGAAACAGATAGTTCATTAATAGGACTTTATTTACATTTAAACATATTTTGGCTAAGGGCACGTCAACCGTGTTGGTCATAAACGCTACTCACGCATTCTCGACTAAAGACATATTATCTGGGCCACTCCCCGGCCAAACCGGGGATACGTGAGAATTCGTTTTGTAATCCATTGTTTTAAAGATGGCGCAATTAATTGCTGATACTTAAATAACTTGCGAAGAAACTAACAAGGTGCTCAACCGGGTTGTCACATTGCGCCGACTGTGATATGTATAATAAATTTTATAATTTTGACTTTGTTGCCTTTTGATGCTTTATAACTATAGTTTTTTTCAAGTGTGTTTAAGAGGAGAGCATGGTATCGTGGCCGGGGGCAATGGGGCCGGGGAGGGAGCATGGCCGGGGTTCCGGGTGACCGGTTTGTACATATTTTAAGCCAGAATTGATGGTTCAAGTGAAAATAGAAGTTAATAATAAGAAACGAGGACCAGTCCCACCTCGAATTATCAAGCTTGGTAAGTCTGGAGAGTATTGTTTCTCCTTAGCTATAAACTAGTTTTTGTTTCTAAAAGCATATAAAAATTAATGATTAACAAATAAGGTAAAATGCATTTTATGCTCATATATAATTATGGGATAAGTCGTAAATCCAAATAATCAAATAACATTTAAACAAAATAAGGAACGTAATCAAAGAAAAGTGCATTATTGTAATATCTCTCTCAACGCAACGTAACACTAACACCGCGAACTGCTATGACGAACATAATATACAGGTGAAAATAGTGTTTTTCTTATTCCAACACACGGTCGTGACGTAAGATTAAGTTTAAATACAGTTCATTTGTAAAATAAAGTAAAAGGAGGCTTACATAACTTTTGGCAATCACCAGTTTAGTTCTGTTGGATTAGGGCGCGTCAACCGTTATCCAAATGGACCACTTTAGCCCAGGGGTAATGGGGACGAATACGCGAGAAACTAGGGCGCCTTAACCGGTTAGGTCCATTTTGCGCTGCCTGTGAATGAAAAGTAAGAGAAGAGTTAATGCAGGTATGTTTGATGAATAGATTGTTTTTTCTAAGTGTATGAATAAATAACAAAATAATGATGATGATGAAAGGAATAGCGAAAATTAAAGTTTTATGTGATGAAAGAAGAAAAGAAGCGACTGTGATGATGTGAATTAAATTTTGTTAAATAGATTTACATGGATGAGAATTTTAGAAGTTTGCGCGTTATCAGTATAATAGAAGTTTTTCATATGATTCGGAGAGATCAATTTGCATTCGCAAGTCATCATATTTGGGTACATTCGGCTAGCATATTATGTACGGTTAAAGGTAAATCAACAATGTGTCCACATATGGGAATAACCTTTCTCTGTTTAAGATATATCCGTGAGTTAGGCGTGTGATGGTCTAATATATACGAAGTCTAGACAAAACCCCTCTTCTCTACGTGAGAGTCGAGATGTGGTGGACGAATTTTTATTAGGCAATGTGGTCACATACTACCAATTTGTTGTTTTGCAACCATCCCAGAGATGCTTGGTCGCAAATCCAACAATCTTTTGCTTGAAATGAATCCCTCTTGACATCTGGAACGGGAACTAGATTGAAATCAACGTCGCTACGCTGGGAAGCTTCCTTAGACCATGCTGGTCAGAACCACCGACGGGTAGGGGGTGAAGGAAGCTTCTCACGTCGCAGTCCGTCATCGTCTTTGTCATCGTTATCGTCACGTTCGTTGTGTCCTTGTCATATTCGTCGGGGAGGTCGTCAAAGAATGGAAAGATGTCCCGACAACGTTGGCCAGAGTCGCGTCTATTTTCGAGGAGTAACCGTCTCCCTTACATACTAGCTGATGTTGCGAATATTCATTTTCTCTCCTCTCGCCTTTTAACGATAAGCAAAATTCACCCCGGCCAGACGGGCTCTAAGCGCTAGCCTATAGTTACGTGAGAGGACACCGCTCCCGTGCTGGTCAGAACCAGCCACGGGTCGGGGGATGTGGGGAGAGGTAGGTTTCTCACTTCGCTGTCGTCCATCTCGCGTAGTTGGTCTTTTGTTTCCTTTAGTTGCCTCTCTCATGTCTAGCAGTGAAACCACGACAATGTCCGAGTTGCATTCCCAATCTGAGTTATTTCTTGTATCAAGACGCACACGCCAACTAAGATGGTTGTATACACCTCGTTGCTGGGCAGAGCGATGCTGGATATCTTCATCCCGGTCCTAGGGCTGGTTCACAGAGCCCCGTCCAATGATTCTCTGTGCGAGCGAGACTTATAATGATACAAGACACGATCTCTGTAATTCCCTGAATTTGAATACAAAGTTATTTATTAAAATAATCCTGACAACGTTTCAAATGCTGTAGTCCTAAACCAGCCCAAAGTGAAGCTCCTACACAGAAACAAACAGCAACATGGCATCGGCTTGTTGGACTCCCGCCTTCGTACGCACGTAAACAACACTATCCTCGTAATCACGGCCAACTTAAATGGTTTGTTTATAGAGGAATATCCCTCATTCTGTTAACAATTGTATTTTTATAAAATAACATTATTTATAGGGCCCTACACTTACAAATACAAATAAAACAAATTAACTAAATACAAATCACATCGTACAATTTTGTATAAATATAATTTTTTTAAATTATCTGTATTTACAAATTGACCAAATACAAGATATACTGAAATTTCCAGAAAGTTCATTATCCAAAAGTTTATTTGGATTAAGGGAGCGTCAACCCTATATTCATAATGGCACCCTCTAGCCTACAGATATGTGGTTGGAGGGTCTCATGCTGGTCAGTAACAGCCACGGGAAGGGGGGGGGGGTGGGGAAGGGAGATCTCACGTCGCGGTCGCATTTGCTTTGTCGTTCTTTTTGTTGTGGTCATTGTCGTCGTCGTGGAAGGTGTACCCGACGACGAATTCCAGGGCTCGCCTCTAATTTCCAAGAATCATATGCCACCCTTCTTACCATCTATTTTTTGCGAGAGAGTTGAAGTATACTAGGCCGCTGCGCTTCGCGAACGCTTTTTCCAGTCGCGTTTTTGGATGCGCTTTTTTTAAAAAAATTTATTTCTGTCCAATGATAACGTTTTTTGGCGGGATCTCATTTCTTTTTTCTATAGTTACTTGATATAACCTGTTTATATACGTCCGTAAAACGCTTATTATTAAAAACTTATTTTTATGAACTTTGACCAACTTTTTCAACGTTTTCCTTATCAAGAAGCAATACATCACTATAATCATTATGTCACTGTAAAATATTATACATTGTAAACAGCCCGTTGGTAAAATCGGTCCATAAAAGCGACGACGAAGTGAGAAACAAGGCGCTTCACCGGTTTGGGTCATATTTGCGACGCCTTTAATTTGAATGTTTGATTGTTGAGTTAATGGTGTTGGCATGCTTGCATTTCAGTCGCAAGTGGGGTTTTGAGAAGTCACTAGATCATTTGTATTGTGATAATATATTGAGGTTGGTGTAGCTCAATATTGAGGTTGTCATAGGGATATTAATATTATGTTTATGTTTATGTTTTTAAATGTCTGAAAGTCCAAGATCAAATAAACTATCACTTAATTTATATTAATTCTTATTTTATTTATAAGTTGTAAGTAGGCATTTGAACGTAGTTCTTGATGACACTGTCGGTGAGCCGACATTGTCCCCCACTGAAAATCAGTTATATAACTGAGTGGGTAGACTCGTAATACTATTTATTATTATATATTATATATAATTATTTTATTTATTATTTTTTATTAATAAACCTCCGGGCCGGATCATTAAGTCTAGAAGTATTCCACTTCATTTTTACCAATGTAGGCCTATGTGGTATTAAGTTAGCTCTGGGATTCCAGGAGAAAATTTCCCAGGAATTATGATTGAACTAAGCTGAAAAACATGTCACAATTAAGATGAACGAGAAATAAAAAAAATATCTGTGGTCAATGCAATTGCAATAAGTCCGTTCAGTTCGTACTAGTGCCATTCGTTGTCGTAAGCTTCAATTAGAGCAAGAAGTCAACAAGAAATGCTTCGTATCCAAGAGATATGAGTAAGCTCACGAGCACGACCATCATGTACGAGGAGGAACCTGTCACAGAAGATACTGGAGGATAAATATGCTTAAAAAAAAATTTGACATTGAACATGCTCAAAAAAAATTTGACATTGAACTTGCCCGTATGCGACGAGATTCCTTTGAAGAGCAAACAGTGCTGGCATTGAACGCCGACTTGAATAAGAGCGCTTCCCAGAACAAAATTAGCTGAGATAGGTGAAGAGTTCGATCTAGAAGTTTGATGAGACGCGTCACAAAGGATGTCCAGTGTTGCTGATTGGTAACAAATTGCAGATTACTGGTTAGTTTAACAGTGTTCAATCCAGTGGAGTTATCTGGAATCAATGTGGTGTCCAGGTTTAGCTCTCCAACCTACACCAATAGATGAGTACACTACATGAGTCATACAATCCGATTGAGCTGGTCATTTTAAGCAATATTCTATAAAAAGGTGTGAAATGGGTCATTCGTCGCGTCGCGTTGTTACGGACTTTAACTGAGTGTGTGTCAACACGCGACGCGGCGAGATGACCTTTCACACCTATTTTTTAATTTTCAGGCCACGAAGTCTTAAATGTTTTATAATAATGAGCTACTTTCTCAAACATGTAGGGCTAGGTGCTAGCAACCAACAAAGTGACAGTAGGGCAATATTTATTGAGGCAAACATTCTGGTAGAGATTTACCAATGTTACTTGGAGACCCTGAGAGTGGCCGATATTTATTGCTAGCTATAACAGTCTACAAATGTTGGCAATTCTCTGATGTAGAAAATATTATCAGAAAACTTCCAGAGCCTTGACAGAAACGCCAAGGAGAGAGTTCAAGCCATGATGGTTTTCACCTAAGAATGTGTTGACAAAATATGGCTACATTGGAGGAGAAAATTGGTAGGCTCAGAATTCGTTTTTTTCAAGCATCGATTGAGAAGGTGCGAAATGCTCCTCCACCCAGAAACAGCAAAATGGAAGATCTGATTTCTTTGCCAGCTTGGTTTTTGTCTCACGGCTACAGTGGAGTAATGTATGTTTATGGTTTTTCCTATGTTTGGAACGGCATATGATTACCTGCCCAGGGAGAAAGTATGGGCAGTTTAACGTAAAGGATCAGTGAAACCTAGTAGGGAATACAGAGGATGCCCGTAAGTGTGAAAGTTTTGTGCAAATGACAAACGTGAGAGACTAGGGCGCTTCAACCGGTTAGGTCTATTGCGCCGCCTGTGAATGAAGTAAATGAGAAGATTTTATGCGTATGTTTGATGCTTAGATTGGTTTTCCTCAACGTATACATAACAAAATAAATTATGATGATTTGATGAATGACTGTTTTTACAGAGTAATAATAGTAAGTTAATGAGTTAATTTAGAACAATCGAGAGACCAGAGACGAGAGTTGTATTGACATATTTTTCAGTAGTGTGTGCTTGTTAGGTCTACAATCCACCATGGAGACACCATGGCCTGCTATATTCTTCATGTCCTTATAGAGTGCGATGGCGCATTTCAACCAACAATGATGAAAGAAATAGCAAAATAAAAGTATGTGTGTGATGAAGAAGAAAAACGAAAGAAATGGTAATGTTGTGCATTAATTTTGCTTACAGATTTACTATGGATAAAGAAATTTAGAAGTTTGTCGACGTTTCGTATGATAGAAGATTTTATAATTATAATTTATTTATAGAATGTAATCATAATAACTTCCAATTCGGGACCCGTAAGTGCACAAACATGTCGCGGTGCATTTTGTCTTTCTCCCCAGATGGTTTTTGGGACGTATGAGCTTACCGCTATGGATTTCCCCATAGAGAACGCTCTGCTGTATGGCTCATCGTTTTCAGAATGAGAAATTAGTTTTAGAGCTTTCTGTCCAACTGCTTTGTGTGTTAGAAATTTCTGCATCATATCTGCATTGCTGCTTACCGATGCCAATGTGACCCAGTAACTGAAGCCCAGCTGCGGGAGTTATGACTTATTGCCCGCCATCCTTGTAACGTTAGCCGAAATATTTATTTATTAAAGAATGTTCTTGAACACCATCCGAATCTTGCGAGAATTGAGAAACTTGGCGCTTCAACGGTTAGGTCCTATTGCACGTCTTGTGATATTAAAATTTTGTTGCTTGAAATATTTTGGACATACAACTGTTTTCTTAAAATAAATATTTTATTGTAACATTTTGACACAAAGTCTAGTGGTCCTTCTCAAACGTAGGTTGACAAAGGAATGTTTTAACAAAAACAAATAAATTAGAAATAATAAAAACGACCCACAAACATTTTATGCCTACAAATTAATGTTAAATATAATGAAAAATACATCCATTGCAGTATTACTTATGTCCAAATAATAGGTGATGAGATACATTGAACACAAAAGCGTCATAATATCCTAGTTTAAGACAGCATGCACTAGGGCTTACTTAGGACAAACATAAATTCCATATTTGGTGTAGAGCAATGAAACTATAGACTCTCGTGACATGAGAATGTAAGTTACATGCCATGAAACAAGCTTCATTGGAATTCCTTTTATCCCATGATCAGGCTCAGCTGTCAGAACCGCTCCACTGGTAAGGGTATGAGGGGGGTTTCTCACCCACGGTCCCGTCATCGACTTTGTCATCGTTCGTTTTCGTTTTGACATAGTCGTCGGGAGGTCGTCGAGGAAAGGGGAGGACCCCCGAACGACGATTTGCTGCCAGAGCTCGCCATCTAGTTTCGAGGAGTAATATACTCAGCTCTTACCAGCTGAATGTTTTGAGAGGTGGACTTTTTGCTCCACTTGAATCGCCCTTGTACTTTGAGCAGAGCCATGCCATTGGGCTTAAAATATATATTCCTACCCCGGGCCCAGACCGGGTGGTGTGGTTCTACTATGCTCGGACAGGGCGTACCCGAAGTAGCACCAACGTCCTGGCGACTGACTATTTTTTTTTCATTGAATTTAATTGAATTCAATTTATTAAGCTCGATACAAGATAACATACAAGTATCATTACCTGATTGGCACAGGCCACATAGACAAATAGTCCGTGGAACAAGCTGCTAAAACTATAGGAACATTTCAAATCCGGAAACCAGCACCAAAATTTAGGAGCAGGTAAAAGACTATTTTAGAATGTATTTTCCCGGTGTGGACACTCATGATAGCAAATATCCTCTAGTCATGCGTCCCACAAGATTGGCCGCTAAAATACTTCTTAAAATTGTTTGTAACTCAGAAGTAATATCAGATTTGGATAACTTGGTTTTGTTTTTAATTCGGTTTTTAATGCTCTACAAAAATGTCACTAGAAATTTTTTCCGTCAATACAATAGTTTTAATTAAATTTATATATTATTACAATATATTGCAATTCTAGCACTTTTTGGTATATATATATTAATTATTTACACTTAGATTCGCTCGATTGTCATAAAATTTTGGATTATACTAAAATACGACAATAACCCAAATTTTAATTCCGAACGAAATTCTTCTACTTTTTTATTGATAATTAATGAATTAAGCATTAATTAAATCCAATTTAAAGTTTCCTTATTCACAGTACCAAAGTCACGTTTGTGTATCAGCACAAGAAACAATATGACCACATGAACCATACAACTATTAGTTCCAAATTACATTCCAATCACTTTCCTATTAATTCAATTAAATTCAATTAATTAAAAATAATGACAATAATCTCGAATTAATTTTGTAAAATTAACACATGTGGTCGACCTTGGAATCATTTTAAAGCTAGTTTTAAGGCGATAAAATGAATGAAAAAATTAATAATAATAAATTAGTTAATCACCGATTATTTTACATGTTAGTTAAATTATCCCACTTTTGCAATGTATTGATACATATAACTAAACTCGATCCTCGTCATAAAAATATACAACTTTACTAACATAATGTAAATGACTCCGATTGTCGTCCCGAACACAAAATTCTTATAACTTACCGATTTATTAAGAAATTAAATGAAGAATTACTTTATATCTTTAATAATGTTATTGTCACTCAAATAACAACAACAAATGCCAACAGAAGTATCAAATATAGACAATGCAATTATAATTTTAAAAAATTCAAGTCCCAAAATTAAGATCATGCTACTTTTCTGTTCACTGAATTTCCCACAAAATTACTTTCCGTAAAATAAGCATGCAAATGGTTCACAGTGTGCTGTGTTAATTTTAAACAACACTGGTGATTATATCACTTAATTTAATTCATTCAATTATTCAATTTAACGGGAAAGTATAACCCCCCCCCCCCCCCGCATGAACTTGATTTTGGGACTATAAATCTTTCAAAATCCATCTCGCATTGTGTTTTATATTTGATACTTTTCTGTTGGTCATTTTTGTACGTGTTAATTTGAGTGACAAAAACAATTATTAAGATATAAGTAATTCTTCATTTAATTTCTTAATACTCGGTAAGTTATAGGAATTTTGTTCAGGACAGGAATTCGGATTCCTTGGCCTTATTTCCATAAAAGTTGTATATTTTTTATGACGATCGATCGGTTTTAGGTATACATACCAATAACCATTTGTCAAAGTGGGATTATTTAACTAAAATGTAAATTAATTCGGTGATTAATTAATTTACATTAATTAATTTTCATTTCATTTATTCGCCTTAAAACTGCTTTAAATGATTCCAATGTCGACCACATTGTGTTAATTTTACCAAAATAAATTGAGATTATTGTCCATTATTTTTAATTACATTGAATTAATTGAATTAATTAGGAAAAGTGATTTGGAATTCATGTTGGAACTAATTTTTTTTGTTCATTGTGGTCATATTGTTCTTGTGTGATACACAACGGACTTTGGTACTGAATCAAACTTTTATTGGGATTTATAATCTTATTTCATTAATCAATTAATCAAAAAAGTAGCAGAATTTCGTTTCGTGATTTAAAATTTTGATTCATTAGCGTTATTTTAGTATAGTCTGAAAATTTTATGACATCTAGCGCGTTCTACGTATAAATAATTATAATATACCACAAGTGCTATAATTGCAATACATTGTAATAATATATATATAATTCAGACTTTGTAGTTACGGTAAATTTCTATTGACATTTTTTGTACAGCATTAAAACCGAATAATACAAAACCAGTTTTTCCAATCTGATGATTACTTTTGAGTTACAGCAATTTTAAGAATTATTTTTTGCGGCCTATCTTGTGGACGCCATGGACGGTGACTTATTTGTTACCATGCTTGTCCCCCTGAAAATAAACATTCTTAATATTCTTTTATAACCTGCTCCTAAATTTGGGTGCGGGGTTCCGATTTGAAATGTTTTTACGCTGTTCCACGGACTAAATACTTTGTGCTTTTGTACTTGAATCAGCAAAATGTTAATACGCTAAAAAACTTGGGGCCTTCGGACGGGTAGGTCATGTTTCACAACAAGATTGTCATATAACGAAATCTGTTACTTTTTTAATTTATTGTTTTATAATTGAAAGTTAAAATACCAATTCTTAACTACTATTTTCAGTGGGAAAGTTGCCTAGGTTATCACTAGGTTTATATTGGGAGTTAGGACAATGTGCAGGGTATGTACGTGGGTTTGTTTTGGGACACTCAAGCCTTTCCCAGCATTAACGACTGGATTAAACCTCGGCAAAAACAATCAGTCAGGATTGCCGTCTCGGCGAGTTTAGAAACGGGACCCCCCGAATGGCGAGGTCGCGCATCTACCGCTCGATCCAACAATGTCTATTTTAGAAGAGATTCAGATTGATAAATTCTTAAAGTTAAGGGCGCGTCAACCTTTAGTTCATATCTCCATTCTAGCCTAGTGATTTGGGTAGAGTACAGTTCCCATCTGGTCAGAACCTGCCACGTGTAGGGGAAGGGCATGGAGTGTTCTCAAGTCGTGGTTGTTCGTCGTCTTCGTCATCGTTTATGTTGCCTGGTCGTCGTCGGCGAGTGCCTAATTCCCCCCGGGGCCCAGACGGGGGAGAAGTTGGATCTTATTTTTGAATGTAGTGTCCGATGAATGTTTTTACAGAACTTGATATACAATCTCCACCTTACGACTGAAGAAACGCACTGGAAAAAAACTCGGTCAAGATGGTATGGTACTTTACCATGGTACTATGATACTAAACACAAACGAAACTTAGAACCGTGGGCGCTTCAACCGGTAGGTCAAATTGCGCCGCCTAATGATGTTTACGCAAATTATAATCGTGTCAGTCACATATATTATTTAATTTGGATTGGATTGAAATTATTATTTAAATATTGATTTTCGATAAAGAGCTCGCGACGTTATTTTGATAATGCGTCCTCTATGCCTAGGGTGGGGGAGGAGTGGCCTTGCTGGTCAGAGCCATCCCGGGTAAGGGAGAACTGGTTTCTCCACGTCCGCGGTCGTCATCAGTCTTTGTAATCGTTTCGTTGTGTCATTGTCATCGTCTGCTGGGGTCGTCAAGGGAAGGGGGCAAGGTCTCTGACTACGATTGCCAGAGCTCGCCTCTAGTTTCGGAAGTAGATACTCCGCTCTTCTAGCTTATGTTTGCGAGGTGGACTATTTTCTCTTGAATCGCCTTTAACGATTAGCAGAGCCTGCTCTGGGCCAATTCTACACTCGGGCCGCCAGACGGGGGAGTAGGGAGTGGAAATGGAAAATGGAGGTCCTTACATTGGACTTCGTCACCATCTTTTGTCATGGTTCGTTCTGTCATGGAATTCCATGCGGGGAGGTCGTTAATAGGATGTGTGTTAGTCCCCGACGACTACTGCACACACAGGAAAAGAAAAAGAACGGCAAGGAGAATTAGGGTGTTCACCCGGGTAGGTTAGTATTACACCGCCCTGTGATAGTAGCTAATAAAATAAGTGTATGGTGTGTTTGATACTATTATTGTTTTTCTGTGTATGAAGATGATAGTAATAGCAAAATAAAAAATATTTTACTTGAATAAAAAATAACTATGTGTTTGATGTGAACTTAATTTCTGTGGGAATGACTAAGATCCCCCCGATGCGATCGTCGTCATCTTTGGCTTTCGGTTCGTGTCGTCGTTGTCGTTTACGTCGTCATCGTGAGAATAGGAAAGTGTCCTAGTTGACGGCTGACAGAGCTCGCCATCAGCTTCGCTTGGGTTTATTTAGTTCAGTGGCGTCAACGTGTCACGGATTAAATCAGTCCAGTCACGGTTAATATTACGATTTTATCGGAGATTGTGCGTTTCATTTGCGTAGGTCGTGTTGACAGCTGCAGGTTGACTTGTTGACTTTGTTTTAAGAGACTTTTCGTAACAAACAAAAGAGCCATACTAGACCCACTCAGGAGCGGCATGCATGTAAGCAGCAGGAACCCACCCATGCTCATATAGGGATATGGAGAGGAGATCCCAGGCTGCAGAAAACAGCCAGTAGGGGAGGAAAGGGGGTGGTTTTTTTTACGTACAGGTTTCGTCATTGTCTTTTGTCATCGTTTCATGTTGTAATGGCCGCCGCATACTTGATTATGTTGGCGAGATGGACTTTTCCTCTTCCTCGCCTTTTACGATATAGCAGAGCAATGCTCAAGCCAAGTCCTATCAGGGCCAAGAGGTGTTCAAAACAGCCACAATTAGGGGTCGAACCAGACACGGTACGTAGCGAGGGAGGATTCCACTCCGTGGGCATCATTACTTTGTATCATGCTTATTGTCATATCGTCTCGTCGTCGGTCGGGGTTGTTGTCGTTGAATATTCGCCAAATCACTAAGCTTATATCCTTCATAACAAAACGGTAACTCTTGAGTTGCATGGGCATAAATGATGACATAAACAAAGTATGGTAAACTTTACGAAGGCTGGGGCTGTGCCCCAGACCCCAGCTACCAGCCACTTCACTTCTCCCCTGAGATAATTCCTAGTTTACGCCACTGCTATAGCGGCCTCCTTACGTAATGTGTTTGTCCTGTTAAAGTTACGCGTGCAATTACTGTGGGCCACCTTCTGTCAACCACCACGTGGATATGATGACCTCTCCCCTCCCCCCCACTAAGCACCCATACGTTTTCAATGTATTGTACAGCTCTTTATCTGTCCCCCCCCCCCGCACCCCGCCCATTTCACACCTTATTATTTAAACTTACCTTTTAAAATACAATCGATCTTTGTCTTATCCATATTCATAGCACAGCACAGTCACCAATCAGTCTTTCATGCCGTCCGCGGTGGCACATGTGTTTAGGGGCGCTGGTCTCAGAGCATGACTCTACGAGGACGTGGTTCGAATCCCGCATACGCAATTGTGTCTTTTAATATCGTCATCTTCTAACACCACGCATCGTCTCGAATAGCCTTAGTGTCATTAACATGAGACTATTCAAGAAAACAGGAACTCATCACTCTAACCTAGCTTCACTACTACGACAATTCACCACGATTACACTGAAAACTGTCGCGAGCAATGTCTCACGTAAAGCACCACAGCAATGTCTGTTATTCAATATAATCGTCGCGCTGACCCCTATCGCACCACACACACACTATTAGCATAACACCCGTATAGCACTAGACATCAGTCGCGCTAGCCCTAGCTGCACGCCCGGCGACCTCCCCTCGACGCGTGGAGGTCCCGTGACTGATGCTACGAAGCCTCCTTGCCGGTGCATCAGTGATCATATGATGCACTACGCCCGGTAAAATGCACACTGCACACACACGATGAACATACACACGGTATAACAACTATACATCGTCCAGGGGGGGGGGGGGGGAGACATATAGCCCTAGCTTCAAAGCCCCACAAGAAACAACCTCCCTCGACCGTGGAAGTCCGTTGACTGCGGCTAACTAAGCCTCCTTGCGGTGCATCACGTGAGTCATATGGATGCACTGACCGGTAGAATGCACCACTGCACACACACTATGAACATAACACACGGTATAAGTATTAACACTAACATCGTCGCGCTAGCACCTAGGTACACCCCGCGACATCCCTCGACCGTGAAAGGTTCCGTGACTGAGGCTACGAAGCCATCTCTTGCGGTGCGTCAGTGAGTCATATGATGCACTAAAAACGCTACGCCCGGTAGATGCACACTGCAGTGCGGATGCAAGACTCCACACTAGCAGTGGCGTACACCTGAGTGATCGGACCAAATCTCATGCAACGCATACAGTGGCGGTAAACGCAGAATAAAATAATATCGAAAGGGGGCGGGGGGGTTTGGGGGGGCATGCCTCATAATTGCGCCGCAGTAATTTATTTTCAATACTAATATTTTTTTAGAGTGGTTTTAAGTGCTTTCGGAGAATGTTCGGTGCTTTTAGAACGGGAATGAGAAGATAAAGTTAAAATGTGCATTAATTTTAGCTTAAACGTCCATTATTTGGTTTGGTTATTTGGATTAAGGGCGCGTCAACCGTAATATCATAATGCGCCACTCTAAGCCTATAGGGCGCCACAAGTTTAACCGACGGGGACGCGAGTTCAGTGCATAGGAAAGAATGTCCCCATAAGAAATAGCATTGGGCTAGTTTTAAAACGCTTGTATCTTTTGCACGAGCATTATTTAAGAAATATCATTCACAGTTAGCTAAAACACCAGTCTTTTCTTAACCCATTGAGCATTTAGTGTATAAAGTCGCAACGAATCTGAAAAAACGTTTGTGAAACACATTAATGTTTCGGCGTTTTGGAGCGTTCAATGGAAAGAGACGCACGGTAGAAAAGGAGAGAGAAACCAACGCAATGCTCACGGCCGATCTAGCGAGGACACTTTGCACGTACCGCATCAAGTTTCACGGCGAGCTCGGCTGTCCGACATGTTTGTTCATCGCTTCAACGCCAAATCACGGAGGATCGGCGCGCGCACGCAGATGAAAAATGCCAACATCATCTTGTTAACTAGAACTCTTTAAATTCTAAACATGGTATTTATAATTCTATTATATGTGATTAGTTGAAAAAAAATGGTTTTAATGACGTAAGGTGAATGAATATTTCTTAAATAATTCTCGTTCCAAGATAAGCATTTTTAAATTAGCCTAATGCTATTCTTATGGGTACATTCTCTTTTCAATGCACCGAACTCGCTTCCCGCGTTAGACTTGTGGTTCCCTATCTATCTGAAATGGTACGTACTTTGCGCGACAAGTCGCAAAACTCACACACCAGTACTCAATTATATTCAACACAATGGTAGGCTTTCTTTCCTGTATTCTGACCACGACGACGTGAGAAACAAGGCTCTTTCAACCGGTTTGGTCATATTGCGCCGCCTGTGAATTGAAAGTTAATGATATTGATAAATGGGTGTTTTTGATGATTAGATTGATTTCTAAGAGTTTAGTTTTATAACGAAAATAAAATAATGTTGATAGTAATAACAAACCAAAATTATTTATGTAATGAAAAATAAATAGAAATAAAATTTATTTACTATGAGCGATTTTATTTTGCTAATATATTATTCTTGGATAAGAATTGGAAGAAGTGTTTTCGCCGTTTATCACATGATAGAGTTCTTCATTTGATTGAAATATATCAAATAGCGAGGCGCAAGGCATCATATTCTGCTATCATTCTGCTATCATATGGTTATAGTTAAAGGTACATCCATGTATTGTGTGTTTATCTAGGAAAACCTTGTTCTCTGATTAAGAGATACCCAGGAGTTAAGGCGTGTGTTGCCTATGCGATTGTCTGGTGCCAATAACCACTCTTCTCTACGTGCGAGTCGAGACGTGGAGGACGAATTTTACCAGTGTTGGCATCACCTACGCAATTTGTTATTTTTGCAACACAAAGATCCCAAGATGCTTTGCGCAAATCCCACAATCTTGCTTGAATCCCCCTTTGACACTGGAAACGGGTACGAGCGTGAAATCAACGTCGCGACGCTGGAAGCTTCTAGCAGCCGATCAGCGTAAAAATAAACTCATGGTGCTCGTTCTAGTCAATCAGCCAGCAGGCGTCTAGGAATATTCCCGGAATTCAAACAACTTTCCATAATTTAATCAAACAGAATAATATAGCTTTATCGTGTAAGTTTATATTGATTAAGACGCGTCACCGATAGGTCAAATGCGCCAATTTAGAGTCTAAGGATGTGGATGGAAAGTCCCATGCGGTCTGAACCAGCCACGGGAATGGGGAGGAATGGGAAGATTTCTGTCATGCGGTCGTCATCGTCTATGTCAACGTCTATGGCAAATCGTCTATTTCCATCGTCTATGTCATCGTTTGTGTTGCCACACTCGTCGCCGTCGGGGAGGTCGTCTAAGAAGGGGGAGGTCCAGAGCCTCCAGAGCTCGCCTCTAGTGTCTGAGGTGGGATCCTCCACTCTAGGTGATGTTTGCGGAATGGACTTTTGGTCTCTCTCCTCGCCTTTTAATTTCGAATACGAGCCATGCTCTTGGTCAATTCTACTCGGGTCCTGAAAGTTTAATTGTTAAATTTTATGAACTGTACTTAGGATTTACCAATGACGAAGACTTGAGAGGGCGTTTTTGATTTTGAGGGGGGATTTTGTGATTTTGTCTCGTCTCGGGAGGTCGTCAAGGGAAGGGGAAGGTGTCCCCGCGACGATTGCCAGAGCTCGCCTCTAGTTACGGGGAGTTCATATCGGTGGTCAAAACCAGACACGGGTAGGTTGATGAATAGGCGGGGGGGGGGGGGGGGGGGTTCACAAGTCGCTGTCGTCATCTAACTATCTTTAGACTTCACATGTTATGAAAATGGTCTCACCCCTTGTCAGATTACGAGTGGTGGAACCGGACGTATTCCTTAGATACGTTTTCGTTGGTTTGTTTTTTTACCTTTTTACTAAATAAAAGTAATGATTAGTTAACTCCTGTTTCATTTATTATTATGGTAATTGGTGCTTTTTAAAGTGAAAATAACGTCTCGTTACATTTTTTGGATATGAACTGTAACTTGGATCACTTCCTTATTGCTTATGACAATTTCAATAAACCAATTATTTTTTGTTCATGCTCTTATGTCCAATACTGAGTTTTACTTTAACTTTTAAGAAGAGAAATATAGTATGCCAGTGATGAAGACTCTAGTATCCAGCCAGATGGACTGTTAAGTGGGAAGTAGTACATGTAATGGATTTTGGAGGTTTTTTATTTATTTGGATTAAGGACGCGTCAACACGTCATCCACTCTAGTCTAGGCCCCTAGGTTTTTGGTTTATTTGGATTAAGGACGCGTCAACCGATAGGTCATAATGCACCACTCTGGCCTAAGGGGGGGGGGGGAGGGGCCCATGCTGGTCAGAGCCTGCAACGGGTAAGGGGAGGAAAGTTCTCACGTCACGGTCGTCATTGTCTTCGTCATCGTTCGTGGTTTCACTGTCGTCATCGTTTGTCGAGGAGTCGTCAAGGGGAAGGGGGCAAGGTCCCCGACGACGAATGCTAGAGCTCGCCTCTAGTTTCGGGGAGTAAAATACTACCCTTTATACAAGTTAATGTTAGCCAGGTGGACTTTTCTCTTAAATCGCCTTTAACGAGTAGCAGACCCATGCTCTGGGTAAATTAATGTTACCGGTTAGGTCCTATTCAACGCCTGTGATATTGCAAATTAAGAAAATATGTTTGTTTTTGTTATTATATTGTTTTAAAAATTTATAAAGGAAAATAAAATTAATGAGCTGAATGTGGGAGCAATATAATGTTATTAATTTTAATGAAAAATGAAATGTGTTTAATGTAAATTAAACTTAATTAAATCAATTTAGCTTTAATGATTAATTTGAAAATTTTGTCGACATGATTATTATTTGATAGAAGGTTTTCATGTGATTGGGAGAGATGATATTTTTGCGCTAGACATAATATTTTGTACATTCTACTTATAAAAAATAAATAATACAATAAACTCACGATGCACTCGCTAGTCAGAACCAGCCAGTGGCGGGTAGGAATATTTCCGAAATTTGAACAAGTTATAACAACAGAATGGCGGAAGCCAAAAGAAGCCATCAATTGACAATAAGGAAGTTACGCGAGAAACTAGGGCGCTTTAGGTCGTATTGTGCCGCCTGTGATATTGAATGAGTGATTGTTGTGTTCGATGATTATATTGTTTTCTAAGTTTTTAAATAAAATACAATTTTTTTAAAGATAGTAGGGCCTAATAGTTAAAGAAATGGTTTTGTTTATTTGGATTAAGAGTGCGTGAATCGATAGGCTATAATGCGATACTCAAACATAAAATAGGCATACACAGCCTTCCAGCTGCTGTTTGCGAGATGGACTTTTCCAGTTTTCTCTGTTTGTTTCTACTAATACATAGCAGTGAAGCTCGAGACCAAATTCTACCCCGCCCCAGTTAAATTCATTTCTTCACGTTCTAGTCAACCGTAAGGGCACTGACTACTGTTTACTGAGCTGTTGGAGGGGGAGGGGGGGGGGGAGATTCTCACATCGCCGGCCAGATCTCGCCTCTAGTTACGGGGTGTACAATACTCTCCTATACGCCAGCTGATGATTGCGACATGGACAATGTCTATTCTATCGCCTATTACTATAAGCAGAGCCACGTTCTGACCTAATTATACCCCGGGACCATATTTTCAACGAAACAAAGTTTAGATTAAGGGTGCGTCAACGGTTAGGTCATAATGCACCACACTAGCCTAGGGATTATGGGAAGGACAGTCCCATGCAGGTCAGAACCAGTTATGGAAGGGGGCTGGGAAAAGGTGGGGTTCTCACATTTACGACCCTCATTTTCTTTATCATCGTACGTGATGTCAAGGTCGAAGTCGTCGTCGGGAACGTTGTCTTGGGAAGGCTTATAGGTCCCCGACGACGTCTGCCAGAGCTCGCTTACAGCATTCGGGGAGTAATATACTTTCCTACAAAGCTGCTGAGATGGCGACGTGAGACACTAGGCGCTTCAACCGGTTAGGTCATATTGCGACGCCTTGTGATATTAAAAGTAAGTCAAATGAAATTTTGGTGTGTACATAAATAATTAATTAATTCGCATTTAGAGTCTAACCACGCAGTCATATTTATTTTTAGTGGTAGACTTAAACCAAAGCGACCAAGCCAACACTGTAGGCTCTGACGAAATCGACGAGTGAGCGATCACCAAACCAGAAAATTCGATATTTTTTAATAAAAAATATAGAAATAAAGTGGTGTGGACAGTGCGAACACCCGCGGATCAACGCCAGAATCAACAAGGCAGTTTTTAGATCAACTTCGATTTATTATGTACCTCGTTGCAGGACTGCACCAAGTCACCTTTAAAATTCCTAAACCAAGAACTTGTTGGATTTAAGTTCAAATCAAAGTTAAAAAACTTCTGGCTATAGCGGGAATCGAACCCTGGAACTTCTGCATTGGAAGCAGAGACGCTAACCACAAGACCAACGAAAGAAAGAATACTATGGTTATGATAATAAAAGCAGTACTTTGAATAAGAAATTGAGAAAGTTTGTACCAGTTAGACGTTCTTCATATTATTAGGAGAGATAAAATTACGTGCGCGTTATTGTGTTTCGTACGTTCTGCTAACACAAGATGTACGTTAGCAGAATGACCAAAATTCGACGCCTTGTTGAGCAATATGGAACAAAGTGGAAGCTGAAAGTCTGTGGGAAGATAGTGATCACCAGACGACATTTTAAGACGACTTGAGAAACTAGGGCGCTTCAACCGGTTAGGTTGTATTGTGCCGCCTGTGAAATTGAAAGTTAATGATTTAATTTTTTCTAAGTGTATATAAAAGAAAAGAAAATGACGGTGATGATAGTAATAGCTAAACAAAAATTATTTATTTGGATTGAAATAACAATAAAAATAAAAAATGTGTAAAGAGTGAGCTAAATTTAATAAATCAATTACTTTGTATGAGAAATAGAAATTTAGTCGCCGTTATCAAAAGATATGATGTTAATTTAGATGTAAACACAATAAAAAATGGTGTAGTGACATCCTCAAAACCTATTAAATGTTTGACACAGGGGTCAAGATATAGGGGAGGGTTATTTATTGATTTCATGTTGGCAGTCACGAAGTGAGCTTGGAGCTATGTTCTCTTCTAGCATCCTCTTGGCACATTCAACTTAATTAATATGTTGCGGGAATATAATTAATAATAAGTAATAAATACACGTTGGAAATACAAAATTTTGCAGGAACGTGAGTTTTTAAACAGTTGTGAGGCAGGGAAGTATGTTACCTACGCATTCAATGGATACACCTACCACAACATAACATACTACCATTATCCCATTAGACTCAAGAAGAAACTTTGTCGAGCATGTGAAAATTTAAATTTTTTTAATTAATTAGACAGTGAGCGCAGCGAAATGAAGTCCAACTTTTTCTTGTTTTTGGCCCTTCTCGTGACTGTGTCCAATTCTCTTTCCCGACTCTCACGGCCGAACGGAAATAATTGAGCTAAATTTTAAAGACACCTTACCAATAACTGCGAACTGCTAACAAAATGACAAAATCCGTTGCGTTAAACCCTACAAAAATTTAAAAGTTGAAAGTTGGCTTAAAAATATGTAATTTCATTTTATCAACAATACTTTTGGCCTTGATAAGTCTTTTTTTTCGAATAATTTTTACAGCTGTGATTACATGCATAACAGGCCCAAATTTTCCCCTATTTCCGCTGGGACATTGAGAAAACCTTTGCGATCTTTACTCGTATTTCGTATGCAAATGGGGTTTTTCCATAGTTTGTCACGTTGATGTATCGACAAAACTACGTTTTTGCATTTCAAACTGTTTAAAAATTTTAAAAATACTCCATAAAAAACAAATTTTTTCCGCCGGGGGATTGAACCCGGGTCTCCCACATTCCAAGTATAAAGGGCGCCTTAGCCAACAAGATAGGAAACCCCAAAAAGTCGTTGATAGAGGGTGAGAAACCATGGGGTTTAATACCCCCGGGAACACCCCTTTCCTCCCCTTACATAAAGGCTGGGAACCCCCGGGTATTAAACATATGGCTCTTAATAATGTGGTTTTTAAGTTAAGTTGGGTATGGCGCGTTAACTTAAGGAAAAAATTGGCCACTCTAGCGGCTAGCCTATGATAGGCTAAGGGCCTAATGTAGGGGAAAAAAAGTAATGTTACCGGTACTCACCATGGCTCTCTCACTCGTCTCAGACTTTGACGTTTCCTTTTTAATTTAATTACATTTAAATAAAAAATTAACAGGGGTGCACGTGCTGGTCAAAACCAAACAGAGCGGGTAGGTATTTTTCTAAAATTTTAACAATTTTTAAATTTAAAAAATTTTTTTATCCAAACAGACCGACAGTGTTGGATCGAGCTTTAAGCGGGTGACTCTGTTTTGGGGAGGCCCCGGGGTTCAAATCCCGTCGAGATGGCAATCATACTAAAAGGGTTTTCCCCGGGGTTTTTCCCCAGTCGTTAATCAAAGAAAGGGGATTGAGTCCCTTAAAAGCCCTGGGACACCCCTTAAAAAATATCATATCCGCAACATACCTAGATAAAACCGGGGCCCCGGGATACCAAAGGGGGGATTCAGATTTTTGGTTTTCTCATTCCCCGCACGTCATGAGTAAACGACGAACGACGACGTGAAAAACTAGGGCGCTTCCCCGGTTTAGCCCCTATTGGCGCCTGTAAATAAAAAAAGGGAAGGTTAATGCAGTTTTTTTGATGATAGATTTTTTCAAAGTGTATAATTTTGTTATTTATTAAGGACGCTCAACCCGTTGGGGTCTAAGCACCACTCTAGCCTAAGGGGGGGGGGGGGGGGGAGGGGCCCAGCGGGTCAGAACCAGCCCCCGGGTAAAAGGGGGGAGGGGGGGTCTCACGTCGCGGTCGTCATCGTCTTTTTCATCGTTCGTTGTGTCATTGTCTCGTCGCCCGGGGGGGGCGTCAAAGGGAAAGGGGGGGAGGCCCCCACGACGATTGCCAGAGCTCCGCCTCAGTTTCGGGGGGTAAAAAGATACCTGCTCGAAGATGATTTTGCGGGTGGACTTTTCTCTTGAATCGCCTTTTTTCGATTAGCAGAGCCATGCTCTGGCCCAAATTTTACCCCCGGGCCCAACCCGGGGGAAAAATGTATAAAAAACAAAAAAAATTGATGATAAAAAGTAATAGCAAATAAAAATTTGTATGTAAAAGAAAAAAAGAAAAGAAAATGGTAAAATGTGAATTAAATTTTGTTAAATAGATTACTATGGATAGAAATTTTAAAAGTTTGTCGCAAATTTTCATATATAGAAAAATTCTTCATATATTGGAGAGATCAATTGCGGCGCAAGGGGGTCAATTTGGCACTTTTGCTAGCATAGATTCTTTTTAAAAAATACACACTGTATCACATATGGGAATAACCTTTTCTCTGGGTTTAAAAATTCCGTGTGTTTGGCGTGTGTGCCCCCATTTAAATCTAGACAATACCACCTCTTCTCTACGTGAGATCGAGATGTAGGGGCGAATTTTTTTTAGTCCCAAAGTGGGCATCACCTACGCTTTTTGGTTATTTTGCAAAACCTCCCAAAAGCTTGGGCCAATCCCAAAATCTTTACTTTAATCCCTCTTGAAATCTGGGAAAGGGGAAATAGATTGAAATCAACTCGCGACGTTAGGAAACTTCCTTAGCTTCTATCAGCTGTTCATTTCCCTCATGCCCCCGTGTCCGGTATCCAGCAAAACTCTATTATATAACCCTTAGAGGTTATTTTTTTTAAATAGAATTGGATGTCTTGTACCCAAAAGATGACTTAATACTAGTTCTATACTTGAAAATGAACTTTTTCTATCTGAAAACAAAAAGGGTTTTTCCCCAACGCCCAAAGTAGAATGTATTTAAGAGCTTCACGGATGGCGAATAACCCTTTCCCCCGGGAGTGGAAAA